>WAAG01023048.1:105450-117304 GCA_013390105.1 Tichodroma muraria
GGGGGGGGGGATATTGCAAATGAATTTAAATGCTTAACCTAATCAGGATGGCAAGTTGTGTTTTAATTACAAATTGTTGTGTAGCAGCAAAGCATCTGCTGCAATTCAGAGGCTCTGATTCCACAGCAAAGTCCTGCTGTGCCTCCCTCGTGTGCTCAGGGGTCCAGTTCTGCTCCCCACAGCCCCAGCCACCCCCAAGGCCACAGGTGGCTGCAGCCTTGGCTGGGGACAGCAGGGACATCCTTCCAGGGGCAGTGGGGATGTGCCACCCACACCTGGCATGAGGAAATAACCACCCTGAACATCTTTCTCCAGTAATGTCTTGCAAGAAGGGCTCCTTATGGACACCTTCAAGCTTGGCTCGTTCAAACCCCACACACACACACCCCGTTTGCCACCTCTCCTTTAATCTGAATGAAAATTTCCACACACAGAGGCAGAGATCAGTGATCTTCCTCCAACTCAATGCTTCTCAATTCACATGAGCAAGAATCAAGAGGCATTTTTGGAGCCCGTTTCCTCTATGCCCTCACAGTTAAGGGGAAAGGAAGAATAAAATGAGATTACAATAAATAAATAAACAAACACTCCCGAACTCTGTAAGTGCCTGGAGCAAGTTTTTACAACCAAATTAAAATCCCTGAATATTGTGGCTTTTAATGGAGACACTGATACAGGCAAGCAGCTGTAGCATGGCACTGCAGCTGCACAATGCATCACCCTGGGAATGTGCCACTGTGAGGTCAGCGATGATGACCCTGCCCAGACTGACCCTGCAGAGAAACTTGCCAGTAACTCTGCTGGTAGTTAACCAGAGAGTTTCAGTGAGGACAGAAGACCTCTGAAATGTATGGCAAAACCACAGTTATCTAAAAAGGCAAAGGCAGTCTATTGTTTCTTAGATTATTTTTAACTTGATACAGCCCCTACTTGTCAAAAAGAGGAGCAAAAAAAGCCCCACAGCCTCTGAGAACATTAATTTGCTTTAAGATTTTGCCAGTTACCCACAGTAAAGCAAAAACCTGCAGTATTTTTGGTTGGGTTTTTTTTGAACACCAGGGGGCTGATTACTGTGAAATGATCTTAGGCTTCTCCCACTAAGTGGACAGATGGATTGCTACTTTTGCAACTTCTTTTTGCAGCCTTGAATTCAGTTGCTGGCGGGAGGCTCCGTTCCAGCTCTCCCCAGCATCATTTCTCTCCTTGCACTTGTCATCTCACTTCCCGGCCTGAGGCTGGGCTATGGAAGGGCTCTCTGCAAGCCCGGGAATGTGCTCACAGCCCTCTCCCAGCCGAAGGCTGGACCCCACTGCGGCCGTACCACACGGGCTCTGCGCCTCTCTCGTGCCCGCCCTGGGGGAGAGGGACTGGCACGGGCACGGCACAGCCCCACTCCTGGATTTCCATGCCAAGGGAGCTGGTGGTGCTGAAGCCACGGAGACAAATACCACCAGCGCCAGACAGACCGAAATGAGGTCTCTCCGGCATTCCAGCGAGCAATCTGCAACGTAGAGGGTTCTGCAAGGTGAGAAAGCAACTGAAAGCAGTGCTAGGCGAAAGTCATCTCCTTAACGTTTTTTAAAAAGACAGATTTTACAAAGCGCAAACGGAAACGCTCCATCCCTGCTTCCCTGACAAGCACGGAGAGAGTTCAAAGCGACTCGCGAATGGTCGGGAGCAACGCGGGTCCCCGGCCAGCAGCCTTCGCATTCACCAGCCACCCCTCCCGCAGGAAAAACACAGCGGGCCGGGAGGAGAACTCGGGAGAATCCCCTCAGCATGCAGGGAAGGGAAGTGCTCACTCCGAAGGTGCTTTTTAGGAACGATCCCCAGAGGGGACACTGCCCGACCGCAGCCCCTTTAAGATGAAGGCAAGGGACAGGAGGAGGAAACGCTCGGTTTGATCCGAGGAAGTGAAAAACCTCGGGAAAAGCAAACTGCCAGCCCCAGGAATGACTAAGCACAGAGCCAGGCAACGCAGAGCTGGCTAAGGCAGCCACACAGCACACGTACCCAGATCTGTGCCAGTTCTGAAAGTGTGCTGTATGGAAAAACCATTTCTGGGGAGAGAAAAAGAAAAGCCAACCCTAAAAACAAGGACTCAGTTCTTTAGCAGGCCACATGAACTGCCTGAGTGTGTTTATAAGCATCCCTATCCGTCTGTAACTCCAGCTGATGCACGGATAGCAACGTATGGGTCAATAATGGTTTATCTAAAGATGTGTGTCAGCCCATCTCTCCTCTGCTCTCTGACAAACCTTTTACAGGAGCCACTTACTTTAACCCTGAATTATCTGCCTCTGCTCATCTTCAGGGAGAATCAGCACAGCACAGAAAGAAGCAGGCAATTCCCTGTGATCTGAAAGCTCACTTTCTAAATCAAATCAATTTTTCTAACGTAATTTGCCTCATCTAAATCACTGACCCGTGCATTTTCTCACCATCCTTTGACAAGAGCTGCACCAATTGAAGCAAAGCTAAAACACTTCAACCAGACCAATTCATAGAAGTCTTTAGAGGAATTCTTTCATCACAGTAATTAATTCTTTAAGTACCACAGTGGGATGCTCTGAATTCAAACCCAGTCCAAGGAATAATGATTATACTAATGGGAGAAGCTGCGCAGTAAATAAATGCAAGTGCCCTGCTGAAAGAGAACATTTTCAACAGGAGACTGCCATTGAGGGAGATAACTCTGGTTTGGAGGTAATAACTCAGGTGATGACGTCCCACAGACTGGAGTCTGACACAATGCCCAGATTGTGCACACCTAAGGGATGAGCGTTTTGACAGATACGTGTTAGAGCTGGGGCTGCTCCAGCTCTCAGCCCTTTGAGGAGCTGTGGGGACAGAGGGCCTAAGGCAGCTTGGGAAACCATCTGAGAGTTTGCTGGTTGGTGCAAAGCAATGACTGCCCTTTGGCTTTCCCCGTTTGGTTAAATGCAATAAAGCCTTCTTATACATTTCATGTGTTGGGCTGCAGTATGCTCAGAGAAAAGGAGGGAGATGCTTTAACTCTGGATGAGCAGGATGCTTCAAGAAGACACAGCCGAAGCTGTACCCAGGAGCTGATTCCTGTCCCCCAGGGCTTAGAGCAGACTCCAATAATCTCATTATGACACTATAATAAGTGAAATAAGGTGCACAACATGAGCATTTGGGGTTTAAAAGGGCACGTCTGAAGAACAGCTGCTTGGTGCAGTCCCTGGAAAGATGTCCCCAATCCCCATTGCCTGTCCAGCTCCATCACACCAAGGAGCTGATGAGATGGGCACCACCATCTGGGCTCTCCTCTGTAGGGCTGTCTTTGATTTTAGCAATAAAGAAAATTCCATGTCTTCACTTCTGCTTACGACTAAAAATTGTGATGGGCTGGTGCAAATCAAACACAGCAGAAGAACCAAGTAGTGCCAGCTCTGGGGCAGACAGAGAGCCCTTACAGAGAGCCTCAGCACCACCCGGGATGGGGCTCGGAGGTGCCGAGCAGCTCAGGCACTGAACAAGCCAGGGCTGAGCCGTGGAGGAGGAGACAGTGCCCAAGCCGCGCCCAGCACACCAGGGCTAACGGACTGGCCACGAACCTCAGCAACCTCTGTCCCAGGTGAGCCTCCCTCCCTGCAGAGCAGCAGCAAAAACCATCAGCTGCCATCAAAAAATAACCCCAGGGCTCAGCTTCACCCGACACCTCTGCTCTCCCTGCCAGCAGGGCTTAGACTTTGGGCTACTGCCCCAGGGCACCTCATGGGGATGATGGAGAGGACAGACAATGGCTTCGATGGTACACACTTGTTTCTCTAAAGCCCTTTAAGATCTACAGGTGATAGAATGATAAATTATTAATATTTGAAAAGAAAAAAATGTTTCAACTGCAATAAAATTCATGCTATCTTCTGTTTATCTCTTGCCTGTTTCTCCTCTTTAATGGAGTTGAGCCTTTTTTGCACCAATATCCATACTAATAACTTTCAGTGGGCTACTACTAAGCAAAAGACCTGAAATGAGTAACTGTGTCGCATTAAAAAAAAAAAAAAGGAAGAAACCTTTGTATATTAATTCTCATAGCTGTCAGAGATGAGGATTTAATAATGTTAGTATCTAAGCTACTCCATTATTTCCAAACACCTTGGAGCAGAATGTCTTAGTGGGAGATGAATTAGATAGTGCGACTGTAACTGCCTTCTGAGTGTTTTCAGAGCGAAATCTATGGCTCATCACCACGTGCACTTCAAGTCCTTGCCCTCTCTTCTCCAAATAACCTCCAGCTGTAAATGTATTTACATATCTACGTGCCAGACCCAGCTCCTTTTTTTGAGCGTTTCCCACTCACTGTTTAACCATTTGTCCCCGTTTAATAGATTTGCTTGGCTTCAGCTTTGGGTGGGTGATAGGGATGGCAAGTTGGGAACTCAGGTCATCCAATAAATGACAGAATGAAGCAAAGAAGGAAAACTAAGTGGAATGCAGGAGAGGTCTAATGGGCTGCGAAGCTCTCTGCCAAGGGAAGCAGCAGAAGTCCTGCATGGCTGAAAACCAGCCATGCTCAGGAACAGGCTGTACCCAACCACCAGAGATGCGAAAGGCAGTTTATCTGCCAACTTTTCCAGCTCTAATTCCCATGATTTGGAGAGGCTGAGGCACACTGGCCTTTGAGCTTGCCCTGAGAGAGCTCTGCTGCTTCCAGAAAGCTCTTGCCATCCTCTCTGGGTGCCTCTGTTGCAACGTTTTAAAAGCCTGTTTCGCTGTGTGCGTGTTGTGCCCTCTCTGCACTCCGTGAAAGACAATCAGACCTTGTGTTATTAGTCCCTGCTACCCCCAGCTCTCTGAGTGCCCTTGAAAACCCCCAGTGCCATTTCAGACTGCTGTGGCCCCACGGAGTCAGGGACAGAGGCACTGGGGGCGGGTGGCTGTTGTCTTTCACCAGGCTGGGTGCTCACACTTGACCAGGGACTTGCCCCACGCAGACATCCAGACCAGCTCCTTCCAAAACTCATCTTGGATTTCCTCCTTTCTCAACCAAAAATCTGGGTACCAAGACCAGTCACCAGCTACCAACTCTTTTTTGAGTTTCTGATTCCTGCTCCTTGCATAGAAACCTGCTCCCTCTGCTCAAGGGGTCCCTCTTAGGGCACAGGGGCTCTGTCTTTTTTTTGGTGTGAGTTTCATCCTTTTTTGAAGCTACAGTATATATTAGACAGCCCTCCTTCCCCATTGTGGCAAAAGCCTTGCTGCTAACCAAAAGCTGTGGCTAATCGACACCAACTCCTAAACTGAGATATAAAGTAGCTGCATCTGTCACTCATGCAAACAGCAACAACAGCTCAGCTGCTAAATAATGGAAAATGGTTCATTTTCTGACTCAGGGTAGATCCTTTATTAAAGAAATGAACATCTCCAGTGCTACAGAGCCATGCCCTGATCATTCCTGCATCTTAAAAATCTAACATTGCCCATAAAATTCCTAAGTAACATAAACCCCATTCCTTTCACTACTCTCCCAATCAGAAAAACGGGATTTAAATCACCTGCTGGCAGGTTTATTACAGGGCCCACAAGCAGATAAGGTCCTGTGCACCAGCCCTCTGCACTTAACGGGAAATAAATCTCTGCTTTGCCATCTGTTTTTGAAATGTTTCCATACAAGCTAAACAAAAAAATCCCAAAGATATGTGCACCTCTCATTTAACCTTCTAAAGGATTTTATTTCTGGGGTAATGAGGATGACATTTCTCCCCTCTCTAGCAGAAATGCTTTTCCTCCTCAGGCTGATTCCCCCCAGGGCTCCCTCAGCCCACAACCAAATTCTCTCAGTGTTGTATGCGAGGATAAATTCTGGAGCATCCCGAGCCCCTTGGCCTGGCCAGAACGAGGATTTTGATCCCTGCCTCTCCATTTAGCCCCAGTTTGAACTGCATCAGTGGAGTTCTTTCCTTCATTTCTTTCCATCACCAATGCCAAGCTAGAGCTGTCCAACGCGGGTGGCTTCACGCCATCCCCTCCCCAGAAGCAGACCTGCGGTCCTTGCGCAGCCTTCAAGCAGATGGCAGCACCGTCCCCAGGCAGGAGGACGTGGCCACGAAACCACAGAGCGCCGAGCACCCTCTCCTCGAGATTTAGCAGCTTTGTCACTAAAAGCCCGTTTCCTGCCGCTGCAGGTCTCCTCCTCCACTGCAGGGGAAGCGATGGGGCAGAGCAGCTCCTGAGGGCCAGCTGGTGCAGGCACGGTGAGATGAGCAGAGCTGCTTTACATGCAGTTTCCAATTAGTTTGCTCAGCAGACGGCAGCCTCGTGGAAACCCCTCTGTTCCTGGCTGTCTCTCACCCCTCAGGGCACCCCTTTGCTTGCTCTCTGACTACCACCATCACCCAAAAAATTCAGGAAAAAAACAGAGTTAAAATCAAATGCTACTCTTCATTTTCTCTCCGTGCCTGAAGTTGCGAGAGACAAGATAGGACATAATCACCACTTTTAAAATCACCTCCTATGACAGGCAAATTGATCAAGTGGAGAGGCTGGGCTGCTTTTGAACTTGAACAAACTGATTTTCCATGAAAGACGGTGTTTACATTGCCTCTCAGTATCCTGCTGAAATATGCATTCCTTCTGCCATTTCANAAAAAAGTGCGCTTCAATCTGGAGCACATCATAAATTCATGAAGCTTTCTGAATGCTGTCAGAAACAAACATTCACGTAAACAAAGAAAAGCTCAAAGTGTTTTGCAAGAGAATTTTTGGGTAACGCGGAAAAGCATTAATATTTACCTTGCACCTGAGACTAAAGCTGATTGTGTGAGGTACTGCCCAAACAGGAAAGTCCTTCCACAAGGAGTTCACCCACCACACACGCTCCAGCAGCCCTTGCTTTACTTCCCACCACAGCACTCTACGTCACGGCGACAATGGGAATAACCAGGGAAAGCCAGACACCAAGCAATCCCCATTCCCTCCCCGTAAATTGTCTCCAGCGACCTCTTTGCTTGTAATTTCTGCCTGCCCATCCTCACGTGGGAACCGCTTCCTCTGAAATGCCAGCTGGGAAACTCCCGACAGCACGAAATCGAAGCATCTTCCACGACATCTAGAGCACCACATGGTAACTCACACTCCACAGCCTCCGTGGCACTTAATGCGAGAGGATCTGACAGCCGTAGTTGGGAAAGCACCACGTGCCAGCACATCAGTGAGCCACTGACAGGGCTAAGAGCTAAAGCTATGCCAGCAAACCAAGGCACCGCTTGTCATTAACTAACATTAGTTATGTTTAGGCAAGGAGAGAACGGGGAATCAAGTTCAGTGAGTTAAATTTGTCGAGCTGACAGTATTTATTTCGGTGGGATGGGTCTCTTTCTCTGGGAGGTTTATGAAGGCTGGAAGACCTTGGTTTTGCTGGCTTCACGCAGGACATAGGGGGCTGCCACCTTCCCTTCGCTGCTCTGGGACAGGACAGGTCTGCAGCCACCTCCACGAGACACGGGGCTTGGTGAAGCCACCTCTCCACCACAGCAAAACCTGTGCTTCGTACCAGCACCAACCACCAAGGCCAGGACAAGCAGCACGAGCTGCCATGACCCAGCATTGCGAGCAATGACACCCCTTCCTCCCCCTTTCAGCAAGGGGGCCCTGCCAGGACACAGCCAGCACGGGCCTCCTGAGCAGCCTGGCTGCAAAACGCATTTCTGAGGAGCTATGGAGGAGGGCAGGAGGACCCGACTCAGCCTGGGGTCAGCAGGGTGGAATCTCCATCCCACTGGCACCTGTGGGAAAACCCTGCACAGCCTAAAGCCCTGAGTAACCCAAATCCCTGTGCACCTCCGTGGCGCAGACTCTTCTCTCCAGGCACTTTGAAACAAGGGAGTCCTTGCCCAGGGAACTGGGCCTTCCAAACTGCTGCCTGGGCTCAAAGAGCAACCAAATCCATGATGGCAAACCCAACACAGCAATTAAATAAATGGAGCCGTCTCTGGCTCAGGAATGCGTCCTTCATCCAAAAAATCCTTCCCGAGACACAAACCCTCTCCCAGTCTTGGCAACCCTCTGCTCTGACCTCCTGCAGCTGCTCCTGGGCTCTTACCTTCCTCGCCTCACTAAGCTGCTTTAAACACGGAGGTAATAGGGCTAGGAGTGACTATCATTCCCAGCAATAAAATACAACAAATTAATTGCACTTAATTGATTTTTATATTTTAATGTAACTATTTTGGCATTCAAACCGCAAGAGACTCTATCGATCAGCCAGAGTCAGGTGTCAGCGAACAGAGTTCTGTGACCAAGCCCCACAAGTTGAAGAAAATATTCAAAACCCAAAACCGGTGAGACTTCCCCATTTCAAGTACACAAAGGAGGCTGCAGCACTAGTGACAGGAGATTTTGAAGTGAAAAATGCTGTTCAGGGCATGTCACACAGTTGCCTCCTGCATTCCCAGGGAGCCCAATGTCAATCACAGCAGCAACGCATAAATCCAGAGTAGCTCCACCGACTTCAGAGCAGCTGGTCTAGATTTATGCTGATGGGAAGTAAAAGCAGGGTGTCTAAAATATTCTGCTCTAATGGATGCTGGAGCAAAAGGCACTATAATAATTTCAGACTTCTCCCCCAGCCCACTATCCCCCACTTCACATCAGTTTGAACAGGAAAATTGCATAAAATGTTGAGATCTGCACTAATCTGGGGAAAATAACCTACATTTCAACAGTTTGCATGATCGTATTCTGAAAATCTATTGTACAGTAGATAGTACAGGTCTTTCATTTCTGTTCCTAAAGAGCCTCTGAATAAAAAGTGTCTCCATATTAGGTAGAGTGATACAGGGACACACAATAAAATAAGCATAATGTCTCTCCACCCACGCCCCCCTGGAGCCAGAGTCTAAAAGCAATCGCGGGTCCTTCCTCAGGCACGGCTGACAGCAGCCCGAGCGCATCCCCCAGGGGCTGGAGGAGCGTGTTCAATGAGCTCCGCACGCCCCGCTCCTGCGCTGCCCTGCCCCGCCGGAGCCCCGCGCTCCCGCACCCGCTCCGGGGCGCAAGGCAGCGGAGCGAGCCGGTGACACAGCAGCAGGCAGGAAAACAAAATATTCAGGTAACTCATCCAGCTCGCTCACAGGATACCTCTTCACATCACCTCGGAGACAGCTCCGCCGCCGCCGCCAGCGAGGAAGGCGGCCAAAACCCTGCCTAGGTGCCAGCAACAAACGGGGGCCTGCTGCCAGCGAGAGACATCCTCGAGGCCAGCGTGAGCGGCCCTCGGCTGCCAAGCACACCGCACACCCTCTGCTGCAGCCGTGCGCGCCAGCAGCCGGGCCGCCGGAGACCGGGGCAGGAGAGTGATCTCTTAATTGGACCTTCACAAAGCTATTTAGGGGACCTGCCTGACAGGCGAACAAATGCCACCCGCTTTGAAGAGGCTGGAGGAACTCAGCCTGGTGCATCGCCGGTCCCCGGAACGCAGCCCGCCCAGCGCCGGCCCCGGCAAGGGGGAAGGGAGGGAGCAAAGGCAAATAAATAGAGAAAAATGGCAAGAGCCCAACGCGACCGTCTGTGTGAGCCGGGAGCTTTGCGGAGACGGCAGCACCGCGGCATGACTCATGCAGGTGTCTCTCCCGTCTGCAACAGCCCAAACCGAGATGCGGTTCGTTAATCCCTGGAATCCAGAGGAGAAAGCCCGCTTGGATCCCAGCGAGCCGCGGGAAGAACGGCACAGCCCCGGAGGGAGGCGTTCCCGGGCTCTGCCGCCGCTCGCCTCTCCCTGGGGAGCCTCGCCCCGACCCGAACCCGCTCTGCACACACAGACACTGCTGCGGTCCGCGCCGGGGGGGGACAGGGCAGGGGCAGCGGAAGGATGCTACGGCCGAGGGAGGAGAGAGGCGCAGGCGGGGAACGCGTTCCTTATTCCCAGCTCGAGCTGAGAGCGCACTGCGAGTTCCTGACGCGCACACTGAGCAGGGAGGGCTCAGAGCAGCGGAGAGGGATGGATACGTCGGTAGGTTTGCAGCCACAAACTGTTTCAAAGTGGGTTTCCATATGTTTAAGCGCTCAGAGCGCTGGAAGAATTACACCCACAGCCCAATCTCACCATGGTAGCTACCCACACAGGAGGAGACGGGAGGGGGGAATATCAGGGAAAAGATTAGCGTTAATATGTCAAAGCAATAAATAAAGAAGATTTAAAAAAAACCCCACAAAAAACCAGAAACCTGCTCCTTTGCTGCGCCTAACTCTCCCCAGGATAAAAGAAGAGCTGCAGGGCACCCAGGGCATGGCAGTGACCACAGAAAGCCACCACCGCACGGGCCAGTGCTGACCCACAGGCAGCCCCTGCCCTGTGTCCTGTGCTCGGTGCCCCAGTCCGCACAAGCTGCGCCCCACGTTCCATGCCCTGCACCCCGTGTCCTGCTCAAGAGGATTTCCAAGTGCCGCCGTGGCCGCTCACAGCCCAGCTAAGGAGGGGGATGGAGGGCAGGGGCAAGCCGTGCTTTTTGGGGTGAGCAGAGCAAGGACCCCCTGCTCTCCATCTGCTGTGTGTCCCCAAGGCTGATGCCTCCTTCCTAGCAAATTGTTCCTGCTCTTCCTGTAGGAGCCCTTCCTAAAACACTTCCCTACCACAACGCCTTCCCCGTGCCCTCCCCAAGAGCGACAGCTGCTGCTATTACCCGTCTCACGGATCACTCCTTTTTCACCTAAAATCCTTGCATTTAGGCGTATTCCTAAAACCCCCGTGAAGTTTGTCCAGCAGCAAGAAAGGGGGAGAAAGGGGTGTCAAGCTTCCCGCTACGGCCAAAGGCGAGCACCGTCCCGAGAAGCAGGAAAGGCAAACGAATCCCCTAGCAACTTCAGCACCGATGCACCTTAATTAATTTACTTTTAACAACCCCTGTTTATTAAGAACAGCATCTGCCAGGGAGCTCACGGGAGCACGCCGAGGAGAACGTCCCCAGAGTGAAGCCCTGCTAAAGACTTTCCCAGGGACAGCGCTCTGGCAGCCTGGGATGAGCCCTTCCCCAGAAAACACCTGGGACCCGAAACGCCGCTCCCAAGTCCAGCTGGGGTGGGGAAAAAAAAAAAAAAGAAAATAACAGAGGAAGCGCATCTCCCAGCCGCACTCCGTGCCCGAGCGCGCTGCATCGCAGCTGGCCGTGATGAGGGAATCCCACCTGAGCCCAATCAAGGGCCAGACCCCGCTCCCCGCCAGCCCACCGGAGCCCGTCCTTCTCGGAATTAAGCTCAAGAAAGGTTGCACAAGTATTTTGTTACCGAAAGGGTTTAACTCCTGCACATCTTTTCCCCCCATCCGCGCCCGTGGATAGCCAGAAAGGGCGAGGAGCATCAGGGAGGAACGGGGGTCGGCCGCCCGTGGGAAACCCCAAATCCCACGACCTTTGTCCATCCCCAGAGCTCCGGCAAGCCCAAACTTTCTCTTTTTTCCCCCCAAGTCGGCAGCAACGCGCTGGCAGCGGCCGAAGCAGGCGGGCAGCCTTCGCGCAGGGGCCCGGGAGCCCGCGACACGCGTGGGGACAGGGGACACAGGGGAGGCAGCGGGAGGGCTGCGGAGCTGGACGGGGACTTCTTGGTGCGCCCCAGAGACGGAGCTCGGAGCGCGTTCCACCCGCAGCGCTGCGCGGAGCCGGGGGAGGGAGGGCTGGCATGGGGGAAACGGCCGTGAACAAAACCGGGGGAGGGGGCAGGTATGAAATAAACACAAATAGTTAAAAACAAGCACAAAAAACGAACACGAGAACCAAACCAAACAAACAGAACCGCGCTGCCGGGGGTCGCGGCGGCGGGACCGGGGTTACCTCGGCACAGGAGCAGCAGCGGCGCCAGGAGCAGCGCGGGGCCCCGGGAGAGCATCCTCTTTGTT
>WAAG01023048.1:118373-130451 GCA_013390105.1 Tichodroma muraria
TTTGGGATTTGGGATTGGGAATTGGGAGAGAACCCCAGAAACTGTGAGAGCACCCCAGAAACTGACCGGGAGAGCACCCCAAAAACTGTGAGAGCACCCCAAAACCTGACCGGGAGAGCACCCCAAAAACTGACTGTAAGAGCACCCCAAAACTGACCGTGAATGCACCCCAAAACCTGACCGGGAGAGCACCCCAAAACCTGTGAGAGCATCCCGAACAGTGAGAGCGCATCCCGGGGGTGGGCAAAGGGCATCCCTCGGGATGTGGGGGCACCCCGAACGGCATCAGAGCCCCCCGAAGAGTGCCGGGGCGTTCCAAAGGCTGCGCAAACCCTTCGAGGGGCGCGGGAGTGTCCGAAGGGCCGTGCAGGGCGCGTCCCGAGGGGCGGGAGGCCGCGCCCAGAGGTGTGCGAAGGGAGCCTCAGGAGTTCGAGGGGATCCCGTGGATGTGCAAAGGGCGTCCCAAGGATGTCCAAAGGGCGTGCAGTGGGAGCGAGGGGCGTGCCCAGGGCAGTGCCAGCCGCGCCAGCAGAGCGCCCAGGGGAGCCCACACACCCCCCATCCCAGCGGGTGGCACTTTGCCAATGGGGCCAAGCATCGCCTGTGTCCTCCCCCTTGGAATGCAAACATATCCCGCCGCTGGAACTGGAATTCCACTCAAAATCCACTCAGCCCTGATTGCTGGGAGTCGTCAGTGTGATCGCAGTCAAACCAGCGAGACAGGGAAAGAAAAGGAGAGGGAACACTAAACCCCTCCCCGGGGCTCTCCCGCAGTTTTGCACACATGTCTCCGAGTTTGATTTTTTTCTCCTCCCTGCATAAACAAGCTTTTCTGTAGTACTTGCTGTAATCTTGTTTGCTCCATAACCACTCCTAGGAATGTCATAAAAAATTTAGCTCTAATATTTTACCACTCCACACAAACACAAACGTGAATAAATGCTTATCTCCCACGTAGGGAAATGTACAGCAGCAGCAGAGCACATGGGAATCAACCTCAGGCTGGAGGAAGTGGACCCACAGAGGTGGGGAGAAAAAACCAAACAGGGGAACCCAAAGATCTGGGTTCCTCGAAGAAGATAAAACTAATAAATAAGTATATAAAATGAATAAAAGGCAGTGATGAAGAGCATCTTGCTGTCTGCCCTCAGTACTTGATCTAATAAAATACAACCGGAACGTTCAGCTGCTGATGGAAGTCTGGTGATCCAAAATTAGGGAATCAGCTTCTTTAGACATCCCATTTCTTTCTTGGGGAGTGTGAGGGGATGTTGGGTTTTCCAGCTGGAGGTACAGGGGCTGCCCCTGGCCCTGGGGGGGTCACCGCGTGCCACTAGGAAAGAAATGTGCAAAGGTGTGTGCAAGGGGCATCCAAAGCTGCGTGCGAGCTCTGCCATGTGGCTCAGCTGCATTCCCTGGGGACAGCAGCAGGACTCGGGGGAGTTATGGGGGCCACAGGGAAGTAGGAAACAATTCCCTTGTGCAGCTCAAACCCAGCGCTGACCCTCGGCTGGGGTACACAGGACCCTGTCCCCCTCATCAGCCCAAGCCCTGCACACAGCCAAGGGCCTCACCTCACCTTTAGGGCAGCGCCGGGAAGCTTTAAGACTTTACTCCATCCCTGCTGCACATTTTTAAGTGGGATTTTATACCCAACATGCGAAAGGAAATCCGAAGTGAGAAACCTTGCAGGCTGACAAAGTGCTGACAAGGAAGTGATCCCACTTGCAGAGATCCAGGTGCACTGGCTGGGAGTTGCTCATCCCCCATCCCGTTCGTTCCATGCAGGACTATTCTGGTTCTTCCAAAACTTGCTTCCCAAACTGGTGCTTGAGATGGATAGCAAAGCTGTAGTGATCCATTACGTGCCTGTCAGCCTAATAAAGCTGTAAGATCTTCTCCATCCCCTACAAAATGCTTTAATGCCTTTACTGCCTTTTAATGAAAGGTAATATTCTGGTAAAAATGAAGTGGAAACATGAATTAAGTGGTGTCTGCAGACTGTAGGAAGGTCGTTTGGCAGTGCCCTCTCTCCTTCCCACAGCTTTCCTCACTTGTTTTGCAAGAAACAAACCAAAACAAAACCGAATACAAACAGAAATAAACTCCTTTGAGAGTTTCGGGGTTGAACACGAGGGACGGTGTGCAAATTAACAGGTAAAAGGGAAGGCATCACAGGAAAAATGCATCAGAATTGAAGATTTTCCAGGTCAGAAAGCACCGTGTGGGGTGAGCCCATGGCACAGCAGCTGCTCCCACGACAGGGGCTACTGGGGGTGCTGAGGTGTTTTGGGGAGAAGGGATCAAACCCCTTGGAGACCCCGGCTGTTTGCCAGCTACAGGGGCAACCAGGATTGATCTGCCTCGCTGAGGTTAAAATAGGAGGCCTGAAAAAACAGAAGGCAATTATTGGGAGACACAAAAAGCGCGAGGAAGAATTGCAGGTAAATCAACAAAATAATAGACAGCTGATGGAGCGCAGCTTCCTCATCGAAGCAACAGGACGATGAGCGCTCCTTGACTGAATTTGCACAGTTCATGCCAGGAGTTTCTGGTTTCCAGATCGCTGCTGAGCCGTCTCCAGGCTCCTTAGCTGGCTTACAGCATGGCTTGTCATTCCCTGTCTTCTTCTGGTGTGAGAGCATCAAAGGTACGCGGGGAGACGCCGCCGAGACAGCAGAGCCGCCCATGGTGCCGTAATCTGGGTCTCCCATATGTGATCCTCAAAATAATTCTTTTCCCAAAGGAGATTTTCTTTTAAGTTATTCCGGTGGGATGTTGCTACACTTCCTTTGTGCTGGCGTGACTTTGCACACAGAGGCAACCTGTGTTATGAAAGACTTGAAAGACTTTGCGGCATTACAGAAAGCTGTTGATTTTCACATCACTCACATGTCAAAAGAGGGGAGGTTTCGGGGATGCCCCTAGGAGAACAGAAAGAATGGGAATTTTAAAGATGTCTTAAGGTATTAGGAGGCAAAACCCCAGCTGGGAGTGAAGGGGAGGTGAGGATGGGGGCCGGATCCCGAGCTGTGTTCAGACCCTGATTTCCTGCAGGGAATAAGGAGCTCGAGTAACCCTGGAGCTCTGCACAGCACAAGAAATTGATCAGAGCTTTGCACAAATGGCACTTCCTTGTCCTATAACTGATGTGGAGCTGGAAATCTAGGTCTTGTGTGTGCAGAGAGCCAGAAAATCTGCCCCTGAGGAAATCCTGCTCCACTTAGAGCATCGTAAGCCGCACTGTCCCACTGACCATGTCTGCCCACTGCTTGCTTGCAGGCTGCAAGAAAGTGTTAGGAAAAGCTCAGATTTTGCCAAAAATTAATGGCATCCACTTTGCAATGTTGAAAAACACTGTGGTAATGAATCCTTGGGCTGTTGGATGGAGGCTGGGGGTGCTGAGATGGAAGTTACCGACGGCCTTGGAACATTGTTCCCCGATACAAAAAATGGGGCCCTCCGGGGATCTGTGCCTGTCTGGTGGCCGGAGTCATCCCCAGAGGGAGGAACCGAAGGGAGCAGCGGGGAGGAGCCGCTGTTGGCCTGGCAGCGAGGGCCGTGATTCACAGGTGAGTGATTCACCCAGCCCGCGAACCTGCGAGCAAGGCAGGAACTGAATCAGAGCGCTGCTTTGGTGAGGGTTTTGTTCCTTTTAATCATCTTCTCACTCGTTATCCTTAAAGCCCAGAGGATGAGAGGGCTTCACTCGCCAGAAGGGAGGGGGTTAATCACTCCCAGGAGGAAAAGCGCAGGGCGCTGGGAATTGCGGTGCCCCGCTGCCGCCGAGCACCTGCAGAGACTAAAAGGTGATGGATTGCCGTAATTTCTGCTTCCCTCTTCACCTGTGCTTAATTGAATTGGTTTAAGACAGGCCTGAGAGGAGACTGGCTGATTTCTCCCTGCGTAATTTAAAACACCTGTATGGGATAGGTGGGGGGGGATACCCGGCAGAATCCACGTGCTGGGGCCAGCTGGAAACGCTCAGGGCCTGGCAAATGCCCACAGCTGTGGGCACCCAGCCGCACCCCCTGCCCTGGCCAGCGACCCCGGCCATCACCGGGAGCCCCCTGCGGAGGACAGGGGGGTTGTGCACCTGGCCCACACCTGTCGGCGATGTCTCCTCTCTTCCTCTGGCTGGGAAGCACCGGAGAGGGAGAAGACGGGGTCAGAGCCAGAGAAATGGGTTACGGGCTTGTGGCAAGCAAGGGGCTCTGCTCCTGTGGCTCTGTGAGCTTGGAGGCTGGGATGATGCCTTCTGGAGGCTGGCCTGGAACAGACACTAGACAGAGCAAAAGGATAAAGTGGGGATTTATTTAAAGGCCTCCATGGGCACACCTGGGCAGCACAAGAGCCCAGCCAGACCACACCCAAGCTGCACCAGAATGGTCACAAAAATGGATCACCGACCACGAGGTCTCACACTTGTATAAGTTCTGGTCCATCAGCACATCGGAGTTAATTGTCCAACCACAGCTTCGGCTCCATCCTCCTTGTTTTTTCTTCTCACTTCACTGTTGTTTTTGTTCTTGGGCCTGAAAGTTGTCCTTGGTCCCAAGCTAGAGAAGGAATTGTTTTGTCTCTCTGTTCTGTGAAGAGAACTTAGTAGTAATTAATATGAAACCCAAACCTACCCACTAAAACAGCCCAGAAACTAAAAAATATAAAAGATAAAACTTAAGGCATCAGGGAGGAGCGCAGCAGGGCTGTGTCAGGGGCCAGGAGGGTGCTGGGGGAGCAGGACCACACTCCCAGGCAGTGGGACACACAGAAGCGCTGGAGGAAGCCTGTCCATCCTCCCTCGGGCTCCGGCCGGAGAGGCTCGAGGGATGGCGCATGGAAACCCCGCTTCCAGCAAGTCAAGCTCACTCAGTGACGGAGAGCTCCCGGGAGCTCCTCAGCCCCGGGGAAAAACAGAACAAAACCCCTGAAAACCGAGCAGGAGGGGAAGGTGCAGGTGCTTCTCGCAGCAGCCTGGGGCTCTCAGCCTCACGCAGCTGCGGGGGGTTCCGCCCTTGGCCGGGCTGCACCAGCTCCCTCGCGTCCCATCCTTCCAGGAGTGCCAAAAACCAGCGCCCAGCGCTGCGCCCTGCTGCCCGGGGTGAGACGCGGGGACGGGCGGGGCACGGCCGAGCCGCTCTGGGGCAGGGTGAGGAAGGCTCAGCCCCCAGCACCCCGTGCCTTTGGGACCAGCGGATGCTCCCGTGGCCGCGCTCCTCAAGCAGGCGAGACGTGGTTTTCCATGGAAATCTAAATCAGCCCGAAACATCGAGCGTTTTTCCATGCAGGTCACAGCCGGGAGGCTTCCCAGGTAGCCGCATCACCGAGGAGTTGCTAAAACCAGGAGTCACAGCGAGCTGCGCGCCTGCCTGCTCATTAAAGCAGCCTTTGTGCTCCAGAAACGCAAAGGAGACGCACGCAGGCCCTGTCACTCTCACAGATTCCTTCTCTGGGGTTCGCTCGTTCTCAGCTAAACCGAGGAATGCCTGAAGCCGTCAAAGGGGCTGTTTCAAAGGCAGCCCGGAGACAGAAAGGGAGCGAGCCGGCGCTGGAAAGCCTCGCTAATCAAGGCAGAGGGATCTGCCTCGTTCCCTCCCTCCCCGAGCGCAGCTCGTGCTTCGGCTTTGAAGACCTATCATCTGTGACGCCGCTCCGCTTCAGCGTTTATACCGAGAAATTTTTGCCTGGAATAGATGTGGTGGGGGTTTTTTTGTTGTTGGGGTGGTTGGTTGTTTGGGTTTTGTTGGTTTTTTTTTTTTGTGTGTGTGTGTTTTGTGGGGTTTTTTGGGTTTNGGCAGGGGAGGTGGCCCCGGTGCCAGGACCGTCCCCACCCAGGCCATCAGCTGCGTAAACAAAGGGATTTTCTTCACAGTCTGAGTGCCAAGCAGGCAGCGTCGAGCACGGGGATCTTTAGAAATCCGGGTCTCTCTAATGAAACGGAGGGACTTTCGCTCCCTACACTACAAAAATAAATGGATATTATGGCTGTAGCTGCTTGAATCAAATGCAAAGCCACGTGTCACGCAGCCCTTTCGCGATTTCCCTATTACAAGCCTGTCTACATCTGCCCCTGCCTGATTTAAGCCCAGCAGGAGCAAAACTAATACCAAGTGAGCAGAGTGAACGAGGAGCGGAGATTCTCCTGGCGGGATTTTGCAAGTGCAGCCCTCTCCTGACACCGCGCAGACGGGTCCTGCTGGCCTTGGGTGGGTCCCAGCGCCTGGAGCTGTCCCCCTGTGCCCGCTGTCGCTGTTCCGCGCGGGCAGGGGACACCGGTGGCCCGTGGGGTCCCTCAGGCTCTGCCGGTGCAGCGCGGGTCGGGTCGGGGCACGGAGGCCGCGGTGGAAAACGCCGTCGGGGCCGCGCTGGAAGCGAGAGCGCGTTCGCGCAGCATCTCCAGATGCAGCCGCTACCCCCGGGCGCCTTCCTTAAGCCCAACAACGCCTTTCGGACTGGTGTTTGAAGAGCTGATGGAGCTGTCCGCGGCGTGAGAGGCGGAGGTGTGAATTTTCTCCCGTTCTGCGCCGTCGGCGTCTCCGATCCGAGCGGAGCGCTGCCACCGCCGCGTCCCGGCTGGCGACGAGGCTGATGGGCGGCGGAGCCAGGAGCCAGCGCCGCATCGAGGGGCTCTGCGGGGCCGGGAGCGGCTGGCGGGGCTCGCAGGTGCGGGAGTCGCCAGTCCTGCCTCTCCCCCTTGCTGCACGGGGCTGGAATTTTCTATTAACGGGTCGCCAAGCTCACGCGCCCGTCGGGGACGGGTTTGCCCGGCATCCTGCGGGGATCGGGCCCGTGGCTTCCCCAGCTCGCCCTCACCGCGGTGTTTCATCAGCCACTTACGGCTGCTTGTAGTCTCTGTGCTGGTTTAATATTTTATCGTGTTTCCAGCCAGGTGCAAGGTCCCAGAGAAATCCAAACCCGGGGCTGCGCCTGTTGGTGCCTCCGCTTTGCTGAGGAGCCGCCCCGGCGCTGCTCGTCCCTGGGATTTGGATGTGGTGCACGTGACGTGCAGGAGGAATTATTCATAGCAAATAATCGCTCCTGCCCAAATTAGCTTCTGGGAGAGGTGGCTGTAAATCCACTGGACCGTATGAGCCAGGAGCTGCTGCTAAGCAGCTGCTTAACAGGAGCAGATCTGAGTGCTGAGTGGCGAAAGAGAAACCTGGCAGAGAAAAAGGCACTCAGGGTTATCCAAAACTCACAGCAGAACCAGCTGCTGGGCAGGGCTGAACTTGGCCAGCACCATCTGCCATCAGAGTGGCTCAAACTGGGCTCTTGGGCTGCCCAAAGCCTCCCATCACCCCTCACCCCTCACCAGAGGAGGACAGCTCGGCTCACCTGAACTTTCCCCTCTTCGGGCAGCACAGCTTTACCCCTCAGCTTCTACCAGGGCGTGGCTGTGCCTTGGAGCACTGCCCAGGGGGGATCCAGGTGGTCCCCCAAGGTCCCTTCTGCCACCAACCACTATGACACGGAATTCCGTGGAATTCTGAGGAGACAGACAGACCTTAGGTCAGAGCTGACCTCTCTCCTGGCAGCTGAGGTGGCTCTCCTGCAGGGCAGGTGGCCCTGCTCAGCTGGGGCCAGCTCTGGGTGAGCCAGGGCAACCCAGGCTGCACCTTGCTGAACTACAAGCAGCTGAACAATTGATTTTTTTTTTTTTTCTACTCTAATAAATGAGTGGGAAATTTCCACTCCTTGGATCAGGAGATGCTCTGAATATTTATGTTATTGTTCACCAATTGGAGGAAAAAAAAAGGAATGCTATAAACGAACATATTTGGTGACCCAGTTTGAGTGGCTCATTACGATTAGATCAAGCTAATTGCCAGCCTTGTATTTCATTTGGCAACTTGTTAAGCTAATTGAACAAAATAAAACTAATGAACAATTATAATGAAGTTTATAATTAGACCATTGGAAAAAACTCAGCGTGAGAATATTTAAGGCATAATGAATGTGCAGGAGGTTTGGGAGGGGGACAGTAAATTATGTCACTCTCTCCCACCAAAATCCTTCTTCCCAGGTTCTTGGTGCATTACCTATTCCCAAACCATGTCGACCTGGCATTTGCTTTATTGTTAATTACTTTAATGCCTTTAACATCCATAGATGGCATTTCCAGGGATCCTAAATCCAGGACTCAGCCTGTTAGTGAGGCAGCTCAGAGTGGCCATTATGTGACATCCCAGACTCCACCTTTACAAATCAAGGCCTCCATTAAGGGTGGGTTTGTAATCCTGAAAGTGAAAATCAAGCATGTGGAGCAGGCAGAGGAGTTCACACACCCCAGCAAGCTGATCGGTCCTGTCAACACAGAAACCTGGTACAGGAGCCAGGGAGGCTGAAGGGAGAAGAATGGAAAGAAAAATGCTTTCTGCTTGATAAGAGACATTTTTAAAAAATAGTTATTTTTGTCTCATATCTGAATAAACCCATTCTACCCCCTTTCACCTCCTGCTGCTGAAGCACAGAAAATTAAACACCATGATAAGACACAGAGTGACTTTTTGGAGTTTCAATTTACAGGTCAAGCAGGTACTTACCAAAACCTAATAGAATTGTCACAACAGACTCTGCATTGCTTAAAAACTCCTCTTCCTCCTGTTTGTACATAAAGTAAATAGTTCATATGGAACTCGGTGGTAACTGAGCTTCTGCATCAGGAAATAAAGGCAGAAACTCTTCAATGAGGAAGGAAATGTGTTCAGCCTTTTCTCCTGGATGTCTGGAGGTTCTCAGTGGCTCTGGCACTCTGAAAGCAAGTTCTGCTTTTCAGCAGGAACCCGTGGTACAAGGGCCACATGCACAGGGCAGGGATGAAGCACACGTGGTCCTGGAGGAGCAAAGGGTGGGAGAGGAGGAGAATCAGCCCTGGAGATACTGAACAGCTCAGCACTGATCCCACCCTCTGCCTGTAACCGCCGTAATCCCAGCGAGGGTGATGTTCTTCTTCCCATTCACAGAGCTGCTTTACTTCCACAAAGATTAAGATAATACACTGACTCAGGAAAAAAAAAAAAAAAAGCAATTTTTATGAGCTATCAAAATCTCTATTCCCCTCCCCTGTTTTAATTTGAGCTGCATTAGGACAAAACCTCTGTTGTTGCAGTCGTGTCTCAATATTTTTATGCCATTAGAACCAGCTGTCCTCTTAATGTAATCACAGGTTTCAGCAGGGCAGTGATCAGATCCCGGTAGCAGTGTGAGGTTGTAGCTGTCTGTCCACGTTCCATCACCTTTCCATCAGCCTTAGTTTGGGGTTTTTTTGCAGGTGTTTGCTCACCTGCCAGCCTGGAGCTGCCCCTCCTCCAGCTGGCGCTGCTCGGGGCAGGGGCTGCTCCCACTTCAGCAGGGGCAGGAGGGAGTTTTGGCAAGGAGGGTGCAGAGGCCACGGCCAGCCCCGGCAGTGGCACCAGCAGGGTTTAAAAATGCCTCTCCCCAGCCCCTAGGCTGAGGACAGAGGGCAGGGGCTGCCAGGCTGAGCTCTCCCCCTGCTTCCTCCCTTGGTGACCTCCCTAAAAGCTGCCGTGGGCTTGTGCTGTTTTGGGCACTTCCTTCCCAATTTCCCTCCCCTCTTGCGTGCACGCAGCCTCCAATCACACAAAGGTTGAGGAAACGGGAACAAACGCTGAAGTGAAGCGTGAAATAGGCTCCATGATTCGAGATAGCCAGGGCCCTTTAAAGCCTTGCTTGGCATTTGCATTGTAAGAACAAATCCTGTACAGGAATCTCTCCTATGCTTTATACTCCTGCATTAATTCATGAAGTGTCATGTATCTAGCATATTTTATTATACATGAGAACCAGACAAATTAAAATTCTCAGCTGAGTATCACATTTGTACACTCCTGAAGGCCACCTCCTTCAGCTCTGGCGAGGGTTGAAGTGACACTGGTTTAAACTCAGCTCACCTTTCAAACCAAGTTAGTTAAACCAGCACAAATTCTCAAAATTTTCTTCCATTTTCTTCACAAATTATTTCTATTTAGCTTTAACCTCTTTGTAGCTCATAGAAGGTGAAGATAAATACTCTCCTGATCCTTGTCAAAACACGGGCTGTATGTCAATAGAATGGGAATGCTAGAAGCAATCAATGCCTTTGTAACACAAAACCAGAAAAGGGGGGTGGAACTGGGTGATCTGGAAAGGTCCCTTCCAACCCAAACCATTCCCTGATTCTACAAATACCCCCACCAGCAGCACCCTTACCCTGCAGCAGCCAAAACTTAACTCCCTTGAAATCTACAGAACAAAGCTGGAAAAGAAACTTTTTTTTTAGTAGATTCCTCATTAACAACGTGAACCTCATCACATTAGTGATGTATACTTTAATAGGCTGTTGTAAACTAATTACCAATCCTGGAGATGATGGTTTTTTTCCAAGGGACATTATCCTTTCAGCTGGAAGCTCAGGCTGAATGCTGATGAGCCTCTTGAACTTTGCAAAACCACTTGTCGAAAGTAGTAGCACGAGAATTCGTTAAGGTCTTCTAATTGAGAAGTACAAGGCCCAATTAAGCTCTCACTAATGTGCTGCACAGCCCAGTTAAACAACGGCGGGCCGAGGGTTTTCCCACCCCCAGCAGAGCTGGTTCCTCGCTTGAGTCCATCTCCAGCTGCTGCTTTGGGAGGATTTCTCTGGCCCTCAGAAGCCACGGTGAGAAATCACCTGGACAGCTGGAGCCTCTGCATTAATACTTTGGGACATCTCATTGTTCTGCAGCTGGAATTGCTCCGAGACTCCCTGACAGCATTCCAGAGCTGCTTCCCTCCCCTCTGTGTGACAGTGACTCCCACTTTGCACACAGATCATGCAGAGCAAAACGCTCAGGCTGCTGTTGATTATCTCATTATTTGAATTTAAAGAAGCCCCTAACTCCCAGCAAGGAAAATGTGTGTGCTCCCCTCAGCTCCCAGGCTGGATCGTGGCCACGCCTCACAGCAACTCCCACCCTGGTTTTATTTCTGGGAGAACACAGGTTAGGACACAGAGCTTCCTCTTTCTACACAAAACATAGAAGCAAATTAAGTTACATCTTGTTGCTCCCCAAGACCTGCTTATAAATGAGCTAAAAATACCCTCCCTCCTGAAAGGAGAAGGATGAACCAGGCGATCCTGGATTTATCCTCAGTTTTGCAAGATCCAGGCAGTGGACTGGCAAACCCCATGAAACCACTGAGGCTGAAGAATTTCAGTGGAGAAATTGCTCAGTGCAGAACTCCAGAGGGCACCTGTAGGAAGACCAGAGCCTTCATCTACTGAAATATCTCTGATCAGGGTCTCAAAGGTGGCCCAGAGCATTCCCTACAGACTCCAGCGTCCCCCAACCCAAAACCCTACAGAGCTCTGTCTCGAGAAGTCTCAGACCCTGGTACTCCCCTCCTACTGCATTTTAAACCTAATTTTAACACCCATTTACCTGTGTGAGTGACTGCTCAGCTCATAAATGAAATACTTGTAAATATGTATGCACTAAAGTGAAAGACAATAATGGCCCCAGGGAAGTTGCATTCCATCAGGCAATTACCTGTGTTTTTAAAACCACTGAGTAAGTAATTCACCCAACCCATTTCTCTTGCACATAACAATAAACAATTTTATCAGCTGTGCCCTGCTTGGGCCGCTGTGGACCAGCTCATTTTATGTCATGGAGAACCACCACTAACCAGGGAAATGAATTGAAATCCTAAGGCAGTGGGAGGGAGAGGTACCTGCCCTAACAGGAGTTGACAAAAGCACATTTCTAAGAGGGGGGTGATAAAACCACACCTCCCAAGGGCAAATGGGCTAATTCCATCAGTCACTTAAGAGCCACTCTCAGGTGGGCAGAGGACTGAGTGAGAAATGCACCCAGCCTGGAGTTCCTCTGCTCCATCTGCTTCGCTGATGGAACATTCAAGTCAGAGCTTAAAGCCATTTCCAGAGCCAGCTCTATTTGCATGCCACACATCCCACTAAAATCTGCACATGGAGCTTCCCAGGCAAAACACTGCGAACCTCGAATTATAAATAGGTAACAAGGAACAAAACAAAACAAAAAAAAAAAAAAAAAAAAAAAATAAAAAAAAAAAAAGAAA
>WAAG01023048.1:146854-171415 GCA_013390105.1 Tichodroma muraria
AAAAAAAGCCTACTCTCCTCTGAGCCACCGTTTTTTAAATCATCTCTCATGACCTGGCTTCATTTTCTTTATTTATGTCGTTTCACTGTGTAGCAAGAAAACAAACCAGAAACATACTGCAGAATTAGATAAGCTGAGCTGTGAATTTAAAGTAAGCTGCCTATTGGCATCTAAAATCAGTACAATAACAAACCAGCATTGGAACATACTATAAATAAGCAATAATTTAAATGTCTTCACCAAAATGTCATCTCTTCTTGCTGTTTTCACTACCAGAAACACACTTGGTTTAAACTAAGGTTGGAAAATAAAACAAAGACAGTAGGCTAATCCTGCCTTTTTTTTTTTTTTTAAATCAAATCAGTGCAAGTCATCCTATTAATTCCAGTGGAAACAAGATTAAGCTTAGAACAAATAGACCAAAACAATAAAGTGTGTAAAAGACATCTAAAAACTTGTTTGCATGGACTTTGTGTAGGCCCTATTCAAACACTGAGGTCCCTAATTCAGCAATTTGCTTTTCAACCAGAGGTGTTAACACTACAACTACAGAGCTGCTCAGAAGGAACAGTCACCACAAACAACAGCTCTTATTCATCCACCCATCCCCTGCTCTCCTCCCCAGCAAGGATGAGTAGGCTGGACCTAAACTCTAAGGTAGCTCTGTACATGATTCAGCTGGAAAGCAGTCATGATTCAGGGCCAGGTAACATGGGAGAAGAAAGAACTCTGCAAAAGAAAAGTCCTATTGTCTGATCTACAGCTATTTCTCATCTCTACTGTTTATCACCCATCACTGAGCAAAACACCTGTCCTGTTTTTGCTAATCCACCTCTGCAAGTATTTAACCAGTCTAAAGCCAGCACAGCTTCAAAACAGCTGTCAAACTTCAAACCCCACCTCCTTTCTTCTCCACAAACATTGGATTTGTGTCCCAAAGGGAGCATTTTGTACATCACGTGCTGCCTGGTATGATCTCCTAGTGAGTGATAAATCAAAGTGTTAGTGATAAACCAGCTCTGTTATAAAGCAGAGTGTTTACAGGCAGCAGGGGATTTGTCTGTGGGCAAATCCTCCAGTCCCTGCCATCAAAGAGAGGCAAGAACACACAGACTGGGGGGCACAGCATCAAAGGATCCTGCCCTCAGGCCACCCAGCCCTGCAGGATGCTCAGCCTGACTTGCAGAGCAAACAGCAAAAATGAGGGACTCTGGCTAAAAGATGTGCAGTTCCATTTATATTGGTACACATATACACATGGTATATATATCCATTTATATTTTACATTGGTACAAACGCTCTAGACAACACATCCTGCCTGCCTTAAATGGGAAAAGAAACTGCCTTCCAGTAAGGATTATAGCAGAATTAAAGTTTCAACACTGCTGCAGTCACTTCCTGTTTTAAGAGCTTTAGAACATCATCAGCAAGTGGAAAGCATGTGGGCAAGGGTCATTCTGGCACCAATATCAGATATTGTCTTTAGCTACAATAAAGCACTGCCCCAAGCAGTTTCCATACAATGAAAAATCGACACTCAAGGAGATTCCAACTCCGTTTTCGCTCCTTAAAGGATTGATGAGGATGACACACTCTAAACTGATAAACACGAAGTAATGCTCAAGGTAAAAAAATTATCCAGATAATAAAAACCACAAGCTCCCTACGGGCCTCAAGCTAACAATGTCCAAAAATGAGTTGCAAACACCCAATTCAAGTTCTCTGGCTTTTCTTCTTCAGGTATCAGTCAGGCCACTTCTACTGGTGCTTTTGTGAATGACACTTGCTCCCAGGAAACACCTGGAATCTGAGAGGTCTCCACACTGATTTCTACACCAAAGTATTTTATATCCTTACCAATCCACACTTCTCTTAAAACAGCCACTAACAAATAGAAAGGTTCGCTGTCAAGTTACTGAAAAACTGTCAGCAATCAATTCTTCCTTGAAATACATCACAGTGTGATGCTGTAAAAGGAGAAGTGTAAGCCAAGCAGTTAAGCACAGCCAGTGCAGCTCCAGGAGGAAGGACATACCCCTGCTGAGTGAACCATGCATTTTGGTGCCCCCGTGGTGCCCGAGGAATACATGATAAAGAGAGGATGGCTGAAAGGCAGCTGCTCAAACTCCAGCTGGGGAGCCTGGTCTCCTTTCCCAGTGGCAAGGAAATCTTCTAAAAAGACACTGCATAAGAAGGAGGGGGGAAAAAAAGGAACATTTCAGAACTTTCTGAAAGCATTACCCCAGCCCATGTGTAAGATCACCTCTGTACCCAGCAGTGCTCCCATTACCTGTTTGGAATCTTAGAAATATCTATGGTTTCTCTTGAAGATACATATGGGATCACCACCACTTTTTTTAGGTCTGGAAGCCCTGGAAGAAGGAAAAAAAAAAATTATTTCCTACATTCAGTTACATAAGCCAAGGTCTTTTCTGCCTGATTGAATCATACAGTGTAATGCACTAAGCAACAAAACAACCCTGATGCACTGAGTATTGAAACCCCAGAGGACTGAATTGTTACCCAAGATGTAATTTCCTCAATGCTGTCAGCCTTTTGTGTGTAAATCTGCAAGCCTTAGTGCTGTAATACCTCCCCATTTGTCTTCAGCAGCACTTTGCTTGAGCTTAAAGACACCATCATCAGCCCCTGCTTCCACTTTAATAGATCATCAGAAATTAGCCAAAAGTTAAGCAAGCAGAAGACTGTTAAAGTTACAGAAAAGACCATTCAGCTTTTACCCAAATCCGTTCTGAAAAAACTCAGTGGCCACTGTGACACTGTAAAGAAAGAAGGACAGCAAGAAGCAGTGGCAGTGCAGGCTCTGAGTGCTCACAGAACCACAGAACAGGTGGGATGCAGTGAAATACCTTTTACCACCCTCAGCAGCTTTTCCAAGTGGTTGTGCTCTTTGCCATTGTATATAACAGCTTCGACAGAGAAGATGAGCTTAGGCTGAATTTGGGAAAATCTGTCCAGTACACCCTAGGGATAAAGAGAAAAATAGGTTAAAAATATGAAATTAACTGCTACAGTAGGAAACTTCTGTGGGTGCTAAATGCAAATTTCAAAACAAGCAATGAGTAAGGACAAGAATTAACAGGAGAGCTGCTAAAAGACTGCCTGCTTGTGTTTCACTCACACAAGACTTCTGAAGCACAACAGGTTTGTAGCAATCTATTTCATGAGCCCCAAAATGATAAAGTCCCCACGGATCACAGAACATCCTTTACGGAAGGGCCAAGCTCACAAAGCTCTAAACAGCTAAAAAATCACCTTGCCAGTCAGGTTAGGCTTATTCAAGAGGGCTGTGATGTGAGCAGGAATTGGGCACTTGATGTCCATGGAGGTGCACAGGACTCCTGGCTGCACCTGCAGGAAGGAGCTCCACGAGCCCCAAGCTGCTCTGACAGAGCACCAGGGCTGGGGGAACAAACCCCAGTCTTGGGGGAGAGGCACTGATGTGGTGGGGTGGCCCCCCACGTGAACTGGCAGCTTTGTTCTGCCACCATTAGCAAAGCAAACCTCACCACTGGTTTTCAGCAAAATAAGCTGATACTGAACACACACAGACTACCAACAAAAGATACCACAGCTCCTTTAGAATCTCTGCAGCACAACACATTCAAATGCTAAATTTTCAGGTGTCTCCTCCAGCTTATACTGTGTTCAGGAATTTACCACAGCTATCATCCTATTTGAGATTAAAACTCTTCTGGCATTTACTTTTTTCCACGTACACTGCATGCAGCAGCCTACCAGAAATGGATCTTTTTGTATTCAACAGCAAGAAGCAAATCCTTTCAATAGATGCACTCAGCACACTGATGCTCAAACCTCTCTAGCTCCATTACTTGAAGCATTAAGAACTACAAGATTACACAATACTGTAAAATTGTCAGCTAAGTGTTCAAGAACAATCTCCTAAATCATGTTGCAGAAATCAGACTTGAGTCATCTGCTTATTCTTCCCAGCATTCTTTATTCTTCTGTTTTCTATTTTGCCCTCTACACTGCAGCCAAAATGAGAAAAATTATTACCAAATCAGAAGATCAAAGCAAAAACATCACAATCAACCCATCTCTGTTAAACTCCTTTCCAAGGTGGGCTGCTCAGCATAGCAAAAATACTGCAAAAGGACAGGAGTCCTGGCAATTTCTCCATGCTGTCTCCTCAGGAAACCACAGGTAAGGTACAGGGATATGGCTAAATATAAATTTAGCCATAAATATTAGCTGAGAATGTCACTTAACAGCTTTCCCTCCAATCAAAGATGTACTTCCTTTTCCTTGTTCACATTCTAAGAAAATACAGTGACAATGCACTGACATTCAAATTTACCAATGACTTTAAAACAAAAAAAAATATCACCAGAATCCATTCTGGTGACAGAAGAAGTTTTCAAGAAGCCCCTAGTGTGTTACCTAACAAACTCAGAAACGGAGATTTAATTAATACATTACAGTTTCTCTCTAAGGGAGTATGAAGTCAAATTTCCTGCTTCTTTGCTATATTCTTACAGCTCCTCCTTTGTAGCATTTCCCACAATGTGCTGTGTGCATTCATATGTGTGTACATACCCTCATGCTGAGTGCAGAGCACACACGTCCCATTTCCATGCTGCCTGGTGCTTAAAAATTAAGACCAATGATCACTAAGGGTACTCTAAAGAGAAGAATCAAATCTGAAGAGAAGTGTGAATCAGAAGCAGAGATGGCTCCAGTTCTCAGGGTCCTACCAAATCTGCTAACACACCCAGTTAGATTCATTAGCACTGGCAGGATCAAACCCCACAGGGCAGCCTGATATGATACAAAGGCAATGCAAACAGATGGAACATGTAATTGCTACACTGGAACTTCAATCCAACCAGATGGCTCAGCAAGGAATTCCTTCCACAAAAAGCTCAGGTGTAGCAGATATGGTTCATCCGTGAGCCTTCAGTCCAGTCCAAAAAATCACGCAGGGCCCCGCAAACGGAGCTGCACTGAGCTCACCAAAGGCTGCTCACCCAGCTCCGGGGGCAGAGCTTCTTTATGAACTTACAAATCCAACCATTTCTCATGCCCAGGCCACCACTTCCCCATTAATTTATGGATAATGGATAACAGGGAGTAGAGAGATGAAGCAGCAGCTGCCAAGAGTGGCGTTGTGCGTGGGAGGCAGCTCAGTGGTTCTCTGACAGCAGACTTCCTCAAGGCTTGAAGCCTTTGGAGGGGTGGCATTCAGAGCCTGCAGTGTGTAGGCAGCTCTGAGGAGTGACATTTCTGAGCCTCACAAAACACATACACACAATTGGACTTCAAATGTTGAAAATGCTACACTATTGCTCCAAGCACAAAAATCTTCGTTTATATTAACGGGACTAATGCAACTTCACAAAGGGAGGAATAGCTTTGTCTCAGGGTGGAAGCCAATGTCTCTGAGGGCCTCTGCTGATCTCCCTCAGGATTTTAGGATTTGAATTCATGCCAACACACGCTGCCAAAGGAAAATAAATGATACTGATGGCGCTGCAGCTCCAAGGCTAAGTTTCATTAAAAAGCTATCACAAAAAACTAAAAGCTGCAACAGCATACCAACATGGATAGAAAACACACGTCCTCTGTAACGCAAGCAAAGTGAACAGTCTTCCCCCAGGTAAGAGATCGAATCACATTGCACAGAAAATACTCCATACCATCATTCTCTGAGCAAGCAGAAAATATTTGTAGAACAGATTGATCATTACATGATGTAGTGATCTTTTTAATCATATTTTTTCCCAATGATACACCCTCCAGTGTAAGAACATGGAATGCTGCTGCCCTCTAGTGCTAATCCAGGCATGATTATTCCATACATTTTCCCAGCAACTGGGGTTGAACACCAAATTTGAGGGTTTTATCTAAAAACATTGTTCTCTGCATTGGGCAATTCAAAACCACTATATTTTTAATCTGTAAACTTTTAGACAGAAGAAAGGTTCAATACCTCCCTTAAAAGTGATTTAGATCCGTTGTTGATGAATGCCAAAAACTTTCCAAAGAAAGCAAAATCTATTCCCAAAGCCTCCAGGGCACATCTGTTGAGATGCCGTAATTTCACACACAGCATTTATTTCTACACTAAGAAGAGTTACCCAGGTTAGCGATATTAGTATGAAATTCCTCACTGTTGGCAAATAAAGCCTTGTGGAACAGGCCAAGCAGGGTGGTGCTGAGCTCACCCTGACAGGAGGCAAAGATGGGACCACCTAGGCAAAGAAACCGGAGTGTGGAAACCGGAGTGTGGCTAAGCAGCCTGGGGCAGGGTGTGGGAAGAGGAGCCAAGCCTCGGACAACTCTGCTGCGCTGCTGCTCATCTGCATATCTAATATAATGAAAGCTCACCAAGACCACGGGAACCATCTGAAAATATCCCAACAGTGAGTAGCTGAAGCCACTCAAATCACCAAGCTGAAAATCAGTAGCGACAACCGAACGCGAGCGGCTCCGTGCGGATCGCGGCAGCCGGAAGAGCTGCGGAGTGCCAGGAGGTGGCAGCAAGACTGAAGGGAACAGAAGCCATCTGCCACCCGAATTCACCACCCTCACGTCTGTCTGGGACACAGCGAGGGCTGCTCCGCACAGGCACTGAGGCTACTCACGTTAATGCCAAAGTCTGGGGACGTGGAGCTCCAGATGGCACCAATGCTCGCAGCAGCCAGCATTGCTTCCACTGCGTGGATGCTGTTGGGCAAGTAACCTAGGGCAGAGGTGGAATGGTTAGAGATGGAACAACACTAGAAGAAAATCTATATAATACAGTAAACAGCTTTGAAAAATGCAGAATCCTAGACTGAAGCACCCCTTTAAGTTTTCCACACAATCCGTGTCGTGCCTTGAAGCCAAATCAGTTACACAAGGAATTAGTGATAAATCCATTTATAAAAATATCTGTATCGGGGTTTTTGCCTGCAATATTCCTCCAAATTTACAAATGTTCCTGCTTAATTAGTAAGCCTTTCAGCATAAATGGGCAGCACATTGAAAAGAGTAACTGGGAGAGAAAATTAGTGGATTGATTAGGGTACACAGAGACTAAGAACACAGTGGCATGCAGGGGAATAGAACAAGACTGTAGCAACAGCCATCAGAGAAAGAACCCGTATCTGTAAAGAAAGATTATAAATAGCTCAAGAGAAGAGATTCAGCTCCACAAAGCTAAATGTTCTCTGGTAGACACTGCCAGAATCTTAAACACAAACAAGCAAAACCAGTGTCTCAGCTGATAAGGGAGTAACAGAGTGGGACAAGCCCTGGAACATTCCCACACAAACGTGGCTCTCCAGGTTTCTCTCATTAGCTTGCAGCAAGATTTCAAGATTTAAATTCAATTTATCACGACATAGAGAATAAATTAACGTCAAGAAAGTCAGATTTTAGTTTCAGTGAGCTCAATTTGAGCAGCTCTCCAGAAGGTGCTGGGCAGCTGAGTCTGACTCTGCACTGCTCAGAATCCAGCCCACAACTGAAAATATGCAGCTGGGATTCACAAACTATACTGAGGTGGATCAAAGATCCTGGGGTTTCAGATCACCTTTCTTGAACAACCAAAAAGATGTCCAAGTACTTTTAAAAAGCACAGGATGGGCCTAATTGCGGTACTCTGGCATCCAATTAGAATTCTGCATTTGAAAACAAAACTTCAACAGCAACAAAAACACTTTCCAACCTGTTCAACAGCAGTGGTGGGCACTGGGATCTTGGACTGCAGGTGCACCACAAGTATCTACAGACAGCAAACACCCAGCAGTGCAAGGCACTTCTCAAAGAAGGATATTTATGGATGGACACTTCAGGACAGGAACTACAATCACAGACCTTAACAGCAATTTCTGCTGTGTTAATATTACAACTAGGAGGGTACCAAGATGGATTTTTGTGAGGTTTTTCTACATTGCTTCAAAAAAAATCCATCCTTTTTCAACTTTGTAGAAAGTGAACTTTAAGTCTTAAACTGAGATTCTTCCTCATTCAAAAATCAGTGAAATCAGTTTCTTAAACCAGCGGTGCCACTGCAGTTACTGAGAGCTGCTGAGCCCTTGGGAGCAGTAACTTTTAAAACAGCATTATGACTTAAGCCCAACAATTTCTGGAAAACACACAACTGTGAATAAAAGCCTCATGCTATGTTAAAATATAAATTACTCCTAGAACTGCCTACAGTTGATTGTGGTTTGTTCTGTGAAGTTCTTAAGCACATAAAGTGCAGCAAAAACTCATGCCCATAAAAGAATTATTTATTTTGCTATTTTTCCCTTGGGGTCAAGGTTTATACAAGGCACAGTATCCCAAAACCTCAGTGGTTTTCCTTGTAAGACAAATACTCCTCCCTAAATAATTTGAAATATATGAACCAGAACAGACCAAAATGTCATTTTGTGTGACGAAAGCAGTTCTTCAATTGATGCCAAATATTTCCACTGAGCATTTCTTGGATGGGATCATCAGGGGGTCAGAGTGCAAGGAAAACTGAAAGAACTCTCCCTGTGCTTTGGAGAAGTTGTTACTTTGCCACAGCTTCTGAGTTCAGTTCTGTTCTAAGCAATTCTCCTTTTCACCATTCCACACAAAAGCCCTCAAGGCAAGACCGCAGGTCTCCCTCGATTACTGTGAGCCAGACAATTAAATCATTACTTTCATTTGTCAGCTGGCTCTGAGGTGGTGGTTGAGTTTTGGAGGATACCAGCCAAAAGTGCCCAAAGGTACAAAACATGCACAGCAACTGACTCTGCATTTCTGTGCCTTCACCTGATCTTGCTGCTCTCTGGGATCTCACAGATTTGTCCCAACACTACCACAAATAAAAATATGGGTCTGCTCTGGCTGGAGATCCTCCAAACCCAGCAGCGTAAGAACTCGTGTTCCTTTTCTCACAACAGCTAAATGAGACGAACTACTTCTCCTGCCAGTCTTTCACATTAAAACTGGATTCTCATTTAGAAGTAAGCAAAATTAACAACTTTTTCTTCCTCCCACATCTGAGATTCTCAAGCTGATCACAACAACTGCCATGCATGTAAAGCTCCCTGCATTTGACTGTGCCCCTCGAGATACCAGCCCACTCCTCAGGGCACTCAGTGGGCTCACACAGGTCCCCAGTGTCTAAAACTGGAGAAACAGGAATGTTGCTGACAAAGAGGATGAAAAAGGCAACTTCTTTAGCTGGATTAGCATCAGGCAGGAGTTACAGAGCAGTGACCTACGTACAAAAGCTCTGTATTATAGAGGAATAATGGTATTGCTGATTTAAATATTTATTATGTTTGCTCATATATTTAACTAGAGCCTCCATGTTCCTTGATATAATATTTCAGCCAAAGATCAAAACTAGGATTTGTCAGGCTACAGAAGGTATTTATCTATCTCTGCATCTTCCCTTACCCCTTTCTTGAAGGTGGCAAGAAAGGTGGAAACTACCTTCTGTTACCAGAAGGAAAAGGATCTTCCTCCTCTGGGTGAACCACAAAGCAACTGAATAAAGGGCTCAAAACACAGGAGCTGGGAGCTCATCGAGCAGACTATCAGAGTATGATACACAAGGGTCCCAGCAGCACTCCTCCTGACTGATAAAAATGTACAGTCTCCATAAAAACAGAGAAATGAAAGCTTTACCTGACATAAAACCAGCGAAATCCCTAACCAGGACAAGTGGCATTTTGAAAACACTGTCTGGATTTTTTTTTTTAAGAGGCACTTACAGCCTGATCTGCTCAGGACTAAGTGCCTCAGCATTTTCTGTCAGTTGCTATTTGCTTAATCTAGCACACACCAAGATTACACTTACATATGCTCATTTACACTGCAGCACTTTACCAACAGAATAGGTAAAAACTGGAGTCCAAAAATTTGATACAATTATGCTGAAAACTACAGCAAAATTTCTGAGTGCTGAGAACACATTCCAAGCAAGCATCTAATACCTTCATAAAGTTTACAAAGGTTTCCTCTTGGAAAGAGTCACCTAAACATTCAGTTATGTGCATGGAGAAAAAAAAAAAAATATCAACAATTGAACTGGGACCCTGCATCAAAGGTTTTGTCTGAGCCTTGAGAGATTACATCAGGAAGAAGGAAAATAGGGAGCAGCAGCTAAAATATCATCTCAGTGTCTTATATTATTGAACTACAGCAGCTCTCAAACTGAACAGAATTCAGAGACCAGACTCCCATGCTCCCTCTTCAGCATTTCATAGTCCTGCAGGACTTGCAAGTGGCCACCCTGCCTTAACATTACTGTGGCCTAAAACTATTAGTACCCCACTAATCTTCTTACAAAGCTAGCCTTAAAACCCACGTAAGCAGCCAGGGCTAATACAGTTGCTATAGATAAAATACCAGCTTTGGACAACGTAATTTATTGATGTTTTGTTGAGGAGGTTTCTGTGTGAAAGCGTGGGGAAGACCAGATTGTCTTTAACTGCTGACCTGTAACAGAGCAAAGCTGGCTACAGGGATAGAGTAGAAGCAACCCATCCAGAGAGGAGAAACATCCTCCCAGTTGTATTTTATTCTCATTTTAGTCATCGTTATTTGCCAACCAGATGGCCAGTGGGAGACCAGGAGCACCTCACATGTGGATCTGGGCATCCTGCAGTAGGTATTCAATGCCTCTCCCAACTGCTCAAGCATCACTGACAATATTGCAAGACATCTTTAGAGGAAGAAATGTGTTTCACAACACATCTGCTTCAATTATGTTCACTATTAAGTGCTCTCAGTGATGGAAAGGGAAGACTGGAATGAAATCAAGCTGAAGAAGTGCTGACACCACTGCCTGTCCACCCACACTCACCCACCTCCAGCTTGAGCATACTATTACTGTCATAATGCAACCACAAATTGTATTGAACAAACTAGGGGGTATGTTATGTGTAATGAGAAGTTAAAGCAGTCTTGTCTTAGAGGCAGCAAAGCATGGAGATGAAATTCACAGGAAAACAACAGTAATAGTCTCATGTGTAATTCTAACAGCTCAGATTTTAAGAGAAAGTGTCAACAAAGGGTGTCAGAACCTGACAGGCTGACTGCATGTTAGGCAGCTGTAATGAAGTTCATAGAATATCTCCTTTCTATTTAAAAACTGATTTTTCAGAAGCAGTAGAAGCATGCCCTGTGTTACTACTACGAACCACAGCGAGAATTCCTTTCCCTCTGCCATCTGCTCTACATTTCGGGATAAATTACTTCCCCGTGGATTCTGGCAAGTTTTAGAGAGCCTGATTTTCGATACCACAAGTGAGTGTAGGACTCCAGCTTCCCCACCCAACACAATGTCTCTTCCCCAGTTCAGTTTGGGAAACTTCAGCCTCTGATTGTAAAGTCACAGTGGAGCTCTTCCAATGACTGCCAATATCCTCTGGCATAGCAGAGAAACAGAGGAAAGAAGTTGAGACCCCACAGAAGTATCTAAAGTGACTTCATTAATACTTGAAAAAGGTATTAACTATGCTTTTTAATTTAAATGAGAGGTAAGTCATCCACCAAAACAAGAAAAATTCAAAAATCAGCCAGCCTGCAGTGCTAAACAAGACAGTCATTAACTAAAAGGAACTGTTACTAAAATTATAATAGCATTATTAGCAGCATAAGCTACAGTTATATTTCAAGACCATGTTTTCTCTAGCTAGAGTACATTTTCCCTGCTGTTGCTGCTCAAGAAATGGACAGATATGAACATGACAGCATTAAGGTTGAAAATTGAGATAAAACTAGAGCATCTCCATCTTCATTCAGACAAACCTCAACTTCACTGTATGGTTCATACCTAATTAAGGATTTAGCATTTAGCTCTAATTCCATGTTAAAAACCAAGCCACCAGCTGTGATAATTTCATGTTTGGCTGCCAGTGCCACAGAGCATACTAATACCATACGCAAGAACTGAGCTCTGCTGAGTAGATTTACATTTCCAGGTCATAGTTGTGGGTTTAAAATTTGGTTTTCAAGACACAGGTTCAAATTTATAGCATGCAGAAAAAAAGAGTTTCATCACTGTGGGTTTGCATCATGCAAGGATTGACACACACTTATTTAGGATAATGACCAAGTGTTGCTCAAAGAACACAGGATTCCAGCAGTACAATGACACAAACACCAGAACTGCCAGGTAGGAGCCAAGGAGCTTCAAGGATGTTGCAGTTCTGACTCGCACCACACTGGCAAATTAAAGAGTATCACAGAGCACACAAAACAGAGGTGAAGCAGCTCAGCTGGAAGATGGAACCCAGAAAGTTCGGAATAAATATAACTGCTTTCCAAGCCTGGACTGCACACTGGACAAGCTGTTCAGAGGACAAAAACCTGTTTATATAGAAAAACACACATGACAGCCTCTTGACAGGAAATACTGCTGCAGAAGATGTGGTGAGCTGCTGAAAGGATCACAGAGTTCTAGCTAATCTCTGCCCTGGTGACTCGAAGGGTTGTTGCCCACCAGCTGCTCACTGTCACCCTTCTGGTGGCAGGACAAGTTCTGTCCCCCAGATCTGCAGCTCACAGAGCACTGGGTTACCTGGGGCCACAGGCCAGGAACTGCCAGCAGCACCAGGACAGCCAACCCTGGACCATCACTTCCCAGAACATCAATCTGCCAGACCTTGTGACTCAAGGCTCAGCTAGAGGCACGGTCTCCACATCACCTCTGCTTCCACAGAGGGTTTCTGAAGCAGACATCAGTGAATGAAGCATTTTCCTTCCCCCTTCAGTGCTAGAGAACCTGCAGGCTTATCCAGGTTCCTTCCCTCTAGAAATGCATTTCCTACAAATGTAAACACAGCAGCACAAGAGCCTTTTCTTTAGAATGTTTATGTGAAATTTTCTGTGAAGCAACTATTTCACAGTCGTGTTTCTGTAACTCCAACTGCTCACCTGCACATTTCAAAAAATTCCACCTCCTGTCCCTTAAAAAAATTACTCACCCACAACTCTGTCTCCTACTTTTACTCCCATCTTCCTCATGGCTGCAGCATACAAAGCTACAGCTTGTCTCAGTTCTTCAAAAGTAACTTTCAGGATTTCTTCTTTGCCTTCCCCTAAGGAAAAAAAAATTAAAGCAATCAGTCAGAAATCAGGCATAGCAACATGAGTCTAGTACAAACAACTTACCCTAGAAGAACAGAAAACAATTCTGAGAGAACAGCCTCCACTAATATTTATATCCTTGCTTTTGAAGTTCCTCTTATGCTGCACCAAAACCTCTTCTTTTTAATGGGAATCAAGTATTAATCAGTGGTATTTGTTCAGTAGGCATGAGGACATTTCTAAAGGTAAACACATCTGCAGAAACACAAACTACTCACTGGAGAAAGATGTGCTCTCAAGGAGGATTCATGGTAAATAGATTGCACTTACCAAGGCTAATTTCTAACACAGTAAGAACCTCATTTTCCCTTTTTGTTCAGTTTTCTCATCAGGTCTAGGAAGCAGCACAAGCTGCTGAGTTCAGGTTTTATTACAGCAAGCCAGTGACAAGAAAATCCTGCACGTCCAGGCCTGACTTTTGATGTGCTTTTGGAACATCTGCCTTTGTCAACGTAGCACAAAGCAAACGAACTAAACTGGACTCAACTCACCTCTGAAAGGATCTGCAGGGTGTTTTCCCTATTGTACTGAATGTCAGGTGTTACATAAGCTGTTAATAAATCACTCGTGAAACAAAACAAACAAACCAAAATGTTATGAAAGCTAAAATCTGTCACCTTCAAGTCCCTTCCTGTGCCTCCTCAGTGTGACTGCTGCAAACCTGTCCTATTTCCACTATCCAGCACTTCTCATGAAGACACTCAGGAATGCCACGGGAAAGGTGAGTTGCACACCCTCTCCTTTCAGAACAGCTGCCCTCAGTCTGATTGCCTCAAGCACAGAATGGTGTTCTTACACTTTTGCCTTCTTAGACATTCACACCAATAAATCTGGACTAGCACAGAGCAAGGGAGCAGGTCATGGTGCAGAACAACCCAAATCCTTGTTACATGTAGTCCATAAACTGAGCAGGGACTGCCAACAGAGCCTGGGGTCCCACAGAGCAACAGGAAATGAGGCACTGATCTTGCTCCATGATTAAAGCCCTAGGAGAAGGGCATCACAAAAAAGATTCACCACAGGGGCCAGTGACAAGTGAAATTGTTCAGGAAAGTCACATTTACGTTCCTACATCCTGTGACATCCACACGGCTCCCACAGGATCATCCCCAGTGAACACAAACCTGACCCAGGCTCCCAAACCACCACTCTGACCCAGCAGCAGGGAGTTATCAAAAAATACTCTGACTTAAGAGGTCTTAAGAAGATTAAACACAGCAGGTCAGGAAAGAAATGCAGGTGGAAGTCCGCTCACCACAGAGGAGCCAATTGTTCATTCCAGCATTCATACAATAATCAACTAGGAAATAATTTCGCTCCTTTTGCTATCGCCACCTGTGATTATGTGACAAAGCAGTCTGATACACCTCGTGACTTCCTAACAAAAACACCTACAGAACAACATAATCACATGTCAAACCAAGCAATTCACTGAATTGATGACAATTCCTGTGATAATTTGCAGTGACAATATTTAACTCCACTTCCTCAAGTCACATGTTTAGCTTCTAACATTAACAAATCAATCACATCAATTGTACATACGTTTAGAGTTGGCTTATTAATCAATGTTTGGCCTTCAGGTGCTCCACGAGATGCACTCAACCACAGTGACCCTTTTTCCTCCACTAGATAATAAAAAAGAAGCTTTTCTAATGAACTCAAAATCTGAAAGTGATGCTTCCAATTACTCCAAAGCCAGCTTTTGGTTACAAGCCTCATTTCCATCAGGCTTGACCAGATCAATTCTTGCTCTATCGAAACTGGGTCACAAACTTCACCATTCCCTTTGAACTGGTAGTTGATTTTAATATATGAGATCAGAGAGGTCTCTTTCAATACCTCTAACCAGTGAAATGCAATTGATAATGCATTCTCCAGCAATGGGCTTGCAGAAGGTGATTGTTGTCTCACACAGCTGTTTAAAAACAATTTATTTGTAACTCAAAAACCGGATCCCGTGTCACTAAAATCAGAAACTAAGATTTTTAACAGCTACACAATCAATGCAGAGCTCTGCACCATCTTCCCTACTAAGGAGCTGAAAGGCTTCATTGTTCATTGATAAGCTATTAAGAAGCATCACTGCTTGGTCAGTCTCATGATAAGGATTAGGTCCAGCAGAAGGGAAGCCCCGAATGCAGCTCCCTAAGGAAGCACTCAGACACCTGCAGAGAAGCTAATCCCACCCAACAGAGATTAGAACTGGTTTTTCAAGTTACCAAAGTCAGCAGACAAAAAAAATTCTCTTCTGTGTCTTATCGTGACCATCCTTACGAGTGTACACAGATTTTACTAGGCTCAAATCTTCAGCGTCACAAAAATTAAGACTGAGACTCAGTGCTCCAGGAAAGTAAAATTCCAAGTCTACCAGGCACATAACTTGTTTCTGTGGTGCCAAAAGCAGAGTTAGTTCCTGCCTAAACACCATGTAGTTCTCAGTATTCCTAAAATAAAAGGCATAGGAAAAGAGTGGGAAGGACATTATCAAGCTACAGTGCCAAAATACTTCCTGAAGGCAAGCAGTAGGTGAGTGTTTATGACAAATGTGAAATAGTACCTCAAACCCCGAGTGATGTTAAACACAGCATGACCTCCACTACCTTAATGCAGCTGGGCACATTCTAAGAAAACCTCATTTAGCTTGCCAAGGATTTTCTATACCTATATTCCCAGAGCGTGTTTTGCTGGGGATATTTTCCAGAGCTGTATCACAGATTGTGCAGTGTTACTGACTTTATCACCCTTTTTTCCTCCTCATCCAAACCAGTTTATTGCCATGCTTCATAAGGCCTAATCCTGTGAACAGCAAAGAAACACAAGGCATTGATTTTCCTTACTTGCTGCATACAGTGCAATCTTGTCATTGTCCTTGTGCTTCAGGAGATTCTCTGCATAGTTCAGACGGCTGCCCTTGAACCACTCGGGGACGTCTGCGATACTTTTGGATGTATCCACCACCTGGAAGAAACACATCATTCATTCCTGGAGAACCATAACATAATTGCTTTTTCACGGCATTGTGCAGAAGTCAGTCCATTACTTGTGAGCTCTTTGCAGACTTTATTAGGCAAGAATCACTTCTCCCGGCTTCCAGAAGGCAAACAGACACCGCTCCTGTAATTGAGGCCAGGAAAGTGTAATTATTTGTCGACTGTCACAAGCAAACACGTCATTACAGAACCAGGAAAAGTTCCTTGCTGACAGTTCTCCCTTTGGACCAGCCTTTAGTACAATGGTAAGACAAACCACTGTGACGACACCCAGAGCAGGAGATCCACGCAGACCTCAGGAACACTGGGGGTTTGCCCCTGGGAATGCTCCAAACAGGGACTGAGCTACAGCACATTTTAACCCTCTGCCAGGCCATGAAACCCATTCATTCCCTCTTGGGAAGGTGGGAGCATCCGCTCTTCCCCAGCACCAGTCACAGGGTACAGAGACCAACAGCAGGGACTCGCGCAATGGTAATTCAAAATAATTAATTGTACAGTCAAATGTAACTGCAGAGTTCCAGCTTTTTATTCAAGTTCTCCATTTTTTAGGATTAACAGGATCCAACAACCTAATAAACCTGTATTAAGTAACGCCTCACTTAGGAATAAGACATGCAAAGAAGTGGAAAATGTAATGAAAAATCAAAAACACGATCAGTTGAAACAACTTCCCCCATCTTGAATTAAGCCTCAAAGTATTAAACTACCCCTTCATAAGTCACAGTTAAGACTAACTTTAATAACACTGATAGGTAAAGAGCCCCTTAGCAATAGCCAGAGGTCTAAATTCCTTCCAAAATGTCCCTCTGCTTAGTGATTCAGCTGTTCAGCAGCACATTTCTTTAGAAATCTTTAAATAGAAACTTGATCTTATAGCTGTGTTTTTGAAAGCTTCAGTTTATACCCTCAGGTTCTTTCTCATGGATTGCACCTAAATTACAGAAACATTCATTATTGGACATTCCTTCAGCCCAAGTGAAAGGCTCTTCTGAAAGCCAAGCAAGCCTCAAAATACATCCCATTCCAGAAAACCCAATGGTTCTGTGCTTTGAGAGCACTGTATGTATTACTGGAGGCAATCTTAAAATTAACTTTTAAGTTAAAGCTCATGTGGAAGTGCACTACTGCATTATTTTATTTCAAATGTATTTTCTAAAAAAGGGAACTCTGATTTCTTTGCTCCTAACAATTGGCAAGGACTGAGTTACAACATTTATACTTTATCAACTCAGGCTGCACAAATGATTTTTACACTAACATGTATTACCGCAGCAATTAGAGGCTGCTCTTAAAACTGACTAATTTCTGACTTCCTCAGCTTGAAGAAAAGTGAGCAGAATGTTTTCAACATTTTCCAGGACAAGATCCAATGTAACTGTTTTTTTTCTGAAGTGGGAAAAAAATCCTTCAGAGCTTCTAAGAGCTCCACCAGCACAAGGAGCTGGAAATTACTCCAGTATTTTCTCCCAAGGTAACACCTGTGACTCCTAGTTAAGCTCAACCTTTGGCAGTGGTACTTCATTAGATGAACAAGCTGATCCCTCCCCTCAGAGGCCCCTCCACAGGACCAGCAGGTGTCAGGTGCTTCTCACAGCAAAAGGAGAAATTGAGACACATCCCTCATTTAAAAGCAGCTGCCTGTAAGCTGCCATTCCAAGGCCAGTGCTGCCCTGCCAGCGCAGCTTTGCACACTGAAGAGCCTCTGTTCATTTCACAAGTGACACAGATGTCAACTGCCACAGAGCGACACCAGCACATCTACATCACATACTTAAAGCCTTTACTAGGATTAAATAAAATCCTGGCTGCTTTTATTCTATGTACACAAGGTTTTATTGTTTTCCTTAGAATGGCCTGTGGAAGTAGAAGCTGTTTCACTGCTTGGGAACAAAAGAGTCAACTCTGTTCCATTAAAAATTTTATTTACCTCAAAACATAACGTTTACTTCCAGCAGACAGCCAGGATCAAGCTGTAAGACACTTCAAATTTTTCAGCCCTCTAGCTACCAGAGACCAGCTCAGTTACTCTGACAGTTCCCTGAGCTCGAGCTAGCACCTACAGAAAATGTAAAGTTTAAGTGTTTATAGTGCTCAGACCACACATTTCAAAGCAGGCTACTTCTTATACACTTGCTGCATTCACTCTTCTGAAGGGTGGGTCCCATTACATAAGACACCTGAGCACACAGTCCCATGGCAGGAAGAACCACTTGATCTGTCATATCACTACAGAAATCAGTAGTACAGGAGAAGTCAAAAGAAACTTAGCAGTCCCCCCTGCAGGACTGCCAGTTCTGAGGGCTCTGGAATAGATGGACTCCAGGCATTATGACAAGTCCAGTCCTCCCCACTAAATCCCAAAAAGGTTCCACTGCATCAAGCTTGTCAAGTAATTAGCCCAACATCTTCCTCAGATGGAAAAGCATAGGATGATGTCGATATCCTACACCAGGCCTGTACGGGGCTCCATTTGCAAGACCTGCAGAGTCACCTTTCCTCCAAAGGAACTCTGCAGCACAGTCTGGTGTTCCACTCGTGCCTGTGTTCAATCACCACCATTCAGATCCCCCATAGATATTTCAAGCCTACACCTGACTGCAGAGCTTCCATAACCAGTTCTACAAAGCCAGAGGGTAACAGTTGTGCTTATCAGGAAAGCTGACTCAGGGAAGGCAAACTTGAACTTGACAGAATGCCAGCATTTACAAAACCGGGATGATATTCCACCAGCACAATCCTGAGGCAGTGCATTGGCAGACTCCCCACGAGCAGCCAGGAATGACAAGGTATGCAAGAGCACACAGCCACAAGGGCACTAAAGCAGAACTCTTAGGACACCAGAACTCCAGGGTTTCACTGTCCTAAAGGGTACCAGCAAGAGAACACCACCATCCACCACACCAGGAAACTCAGGACTCAACTGATCCCTCGTATCTCTTGCCAGAGTTCTATGAAGAGGTCAAAAGATTGATTGTAACATGAGTTTATTTCCCCCTCTGTATTGCACTTGCTGTAAGATAAGCACTGAACTTACCTCATCGTAGAGGCGAGAGCAGACGATGTTACCGTACTTCCAGAACTCCGCCCAGAAGTCTGAGTAGGACTCCACTGACCACTGGTATAAATCATCATAGTTGGCTGGAAGTAATAGATAAGTGTCAGCATTATGCAGAGAATGACAGGGATCTACACAGACTACAATTAGGGTAACCCAGATAAAGAAAATTTGTGGCTGAAACAATTAGGAAAATAAATCTGACCACAGAGAAGATCACTTCTGCTCGAAGCAAGTGGCTACAGAACCAACAGAGCCTACCTGGACACCTGAACAGATGGCACCACTTCACCTGACTGTGTTACGAGCCATTTGCCACCACAGAGACAGTGACCTTCTCTAATAACTCCCTGCAGTATCTACACACACTTACCTGCCATCAGGGCAACTGAAGATTAAACAAGTCCTGCTTGTTGACACTTCCTATTAATCAGCACGATACTTTCACACAGCACGAGATAAACAAGGCTTCCTGACAAGGGACACTTGCGGTAAGGAACCAGTCTAAGGCCAAAGGCCCCTGATAGCTCAGAGACACAGAGATTAGAGGCACTCGTTATCCAACCGTGGTATCAACATCACTCACAGGAAGCATGGCTAATTTTCAGTGAATATGAGGTCTGACAGACTGCAGCTCACCTTCGCATGCTGAAACAGCATGAACTAAATCAGACAAGTTGTTCACTAGCCAGATATTAAAACCATGACCGATACCATTAAAAACATGGAAATAAGCACTTGAAGTCTTACCTGATTGTGAGACACATGAAATAACCAGAAGCATGCATAACAAACCCCACAATTCAAACTAAATGCTGAAATTTAGTGTAAAACTGTTCTAGGTATGAATAACTGAAGCCAATTCCTCATCATGCCCACAATATCTGAAGCTGTGCCAGCAACCAATTAAATGTTTCTGCCATCAGTGACAGTAAGTTTCCTGCTCTGCCAACTGTTCCCTACTCGATGCTTTCAGCTACACCACTCAAAGGCATTTTCACCAATTATCTCTGGTTTTTCAGCCTGTTATCCAGCCAATTGCTGCAAAAGCCATCTTTGCAATCCCTTGTCTGCAAGGAGGACATCTTCCAGCTTTTTAAATGAAAAGCATTCAAAACCACCTCTGCACTGTTACTCGCTCAGCCACTACTTTGTTTCCCCAGCCAGCGTGTCCCTTCCACATCTTATTCCCACATCAATCCTTCCCATCAAAGTGAGATTATCCCCTAGGTATTACTGATAGACAAGGCAAAGACTCTTCTCCGCAATGCACATTTTATCTACACATTGCCCAAATCTACATGCCCAGTCTCCACATTCCCTTTTTACACTCCAAAGTTACTCATCACTATCCTCTACTTCACACATCAGCTGCACAGAGGTAAGACTTAACACAAGAAGAAATCAAGTTTCCATCTCCTCCTTCAAAACCTGCTCCAAATCATTTGATACGTGCAAGAAGCCACAGGTCACTACTAATTTGGTTTCTTACAGCACAGTTTGTTCTGGTTTGTCTATACAGTTTGTTTCAAATAAGCTTCAGCATGCAAGCCCTTCAGGGCACAGGGCTGTTACTCAACAATCAAACACAGCATTTTGTTACTACATTTCCAGGGCCCAGCAGAGCCATTGTCCAAGGGACTATATTGCCCACAGCTCTCCTCACAGAGTCCACGTCTTAATGCTACAGAGAGCACCCATTCTTTGTTGTGAATAGCACTCATGCCAATGAGCAGCAGCACCAGCCTAATGGAAGCTGACAAAGGTTTCTAGATATGCACAGGAATCCACCTTTCAATAGAGAAAGCCACTTCTAAGTAGGATGAAAAAGAGTTCTAGTTGTTTCAGCCACAAACACAGGCAGCCCATCTGAAACTGCATTTGCTCTTGATTGTATGTGTACCAGTTACACCATTCCACTCAGGAATTGCCTAAAACCCTGATTTAATTTGCTTCCCACCCAGCAGGAGAGTTAAGACACCCCACACCTGGATTCCAATGGGAAAGCACCAGCACTCAAAATAATGACCTGGCTTACCCACTAAGTAATCAAGGTGAGGAAATGCTTCCTAGACATGAACTGCCAGAAGCACTACTGACACTGCTACCACTCCAGAATGTGAATGCTCATACCACTGACACCTGTACTGGACTGACAAACTCCCAAGTCACTTGCCAAAACTACTCCTTTCACCCTCCATCAGGCAAATGATTACAAGAAAGTTACACAAGTAGCTTGGGCCCCAAATACTCAGTGAGAATGATATAAAACAGACTAGTCCAAACTAAAGGGTTTGACCTCCACATGCACTGAAATTTACCTGGCTCATGATGCAGCTGAGCCCACAGAGCCAGCACCACTGACTCCTAACAGTCCGGAGACACGACCTACAGCCAGCAGTTATGGAAAAAACAACAGTCTGAGTTGGAAACACCTCTGGACACCCAACCCCTGCTCAAGGCAGGCCTCATTTCAGAAGCAACAGGTTGTCTCCAAGTCAAAGAGCCACACACCACTTCACAGCCACACAGGTACTTCTGAACAAGCAGGGATTGTGGTTCAAGAGCTGTGGCAGATGCACAGTAAAACCCCCTTACCTTCCACCACTGAACAAGCTTATGCATCACTATTCACCTCCCAGTATACCTGAATATTACAAGACACATGCTCTTCGTACTGAAATAGGAGCACGAACATAACACCGATCTCACACACCGCTGCTGTTGAAGCATCACGCTAAGGCTTACACTCACCTCAGCCATGGCGACAGTGACCCCGCCTTCCCACGTCCCTTTAAAACACTGAGCGACTCCAGTGCCGCTCCCGGCCCCAGAGCTCCCCGCACACCGGGAGCCGCCGCAGGTAGCGCTGCCTGGGCTGACATCCAGCCGCAGCAGCAGGCGCAGATAAGGCTGTTTGCCTTTCCCATCTGTACATACCTTCACACCAGCGGATGCTGCCCCGGAGGCCTCTGGCTGAGGCTCAAGCAGAGCATCCCGCCCTCAGCTCTGTGCCCACCTGCCCCGGGGGGTGCCCGAGCGCGCACGGGGACCGGGACCCGAGCGGCACACGGATGGGCCTCACACCTGCCGCGGGCCCGCAGCGAAGCCATCCCGGGGAGGCAGCGCCTGCCAGCCCCCCACAGCCCGAGCACGGCCCCGGGAAGCGCCCGCCTGCCCCCGCCCAGCGCTTACCCAGGCGGAGCCCACAGCTGCCAGCCACGGCGGCGCGGAACCGGTCCATGTGCGTGTTGCGCTTCGTATCAGGCTCCCACATCACCTGCGACTCCATGATCTCGGGCTCCCGGGACATGGCGGCGGCGGCAGTGGAGAGAGGCGAGCACCGTCCGTCCCGCAGGCACCCTCACAGCCCGAAGGCGCACCGCTGACACCGCGCCCCGGCGCTGACTGCGGCCCCTCCTCCGTGCGCACGCTTTAAAGGCGCCGCGGGTCGCATCACNAGCGGCCGCGGCGGACAGCCGAGAGGCGCCGCGCGGTCCCTGTCACCTCTAAAGGTCACCAGGCGCCGCGTCGGCACCGGGAGGAACCTTCGCTTCGCGCTTTTCACCGGCTCGCCGCAAAATCACCGCCGCTCTGTTTGTTTTCTTTTTCCCCAAGGAGGCCTGAAGAAGTACCAACAAGTGTCTTTGATCCAAAAATGAGGCAAGAAACGCGTTTCTCCGTGGCCTCGCCATCCCAGCTGCGCTTGTGCAACGCTCCCAGCCAACACAGCTTGCACCTTGGATTAAAACTCCCTATTGCTGCTCTGCTTTATAAATGTAGGCTCTGCTACTGACCATCGAGGTTTTGCAGCAACCTTTCAGCCGGGAATTGGTGGTAGTAAAGCACTCAACAACGTGCAACTCACTGCTAGTCTGTAATCTTTTAAGGGTCCTTTAGAACCTAAATGACTCCACGATTCGCAGTGTATCCATGCTGCTTATGTAACTTATTTTCAAGGTCATGGTTTTGCTTCTAATTCATGGAAACCTCCAAAATGGGAATTTGATGGCAAATAATGCAGGCATACTGAATATGAAAATAAAATACTTGTAGTAGATTGTACGCTTACTCTACGTGCCATTTAGATTTTTATGCTACCAGAATACAATTCATTTATTAAATTTGAAGGCCATGGAAATGTGGTTTAAACAATCCACAATTTTTACTTGCCTTGAGACAGACCTTAAATCTGGCGTATTTTTAAATAACTCTCCCCAGAGCCGAAGGGACTCGGGGAGGCGGAGGTGGAACAGGGACACATTATCTGCCCGATGTGCCTCCCTCACCTTGGCAGCGCTCGGAGGTCAGTGGAAGTGTGAAATCCATGGCCAGACACCTGCCAAGCACAGAGATAAGGGAGAAGGCAGGACGAGAGCCCCAGTGTCCAGGTCCCAGAGGGTTCAATGGGCTTGGAGCCCGTGGTGGGGAAACTGCCTGGAGAATCCATCTTCCTGTGATCCCTGGAAGAGGTAATTTGTATCGGTTGCCCGCATGTTGTGTACTACCAGTGGATGTACCCACACAGGTTAACGCTCTGGTAGTTTCATAAACACCTTCACTACCCAAAAAGGGCAGGAGGGTTTTGCCTCCCTCCCCGTCACAGACCTCCGACCTCCGGGCAGCCTCTCTGCACCATTCATCCCCGGCGATGAACAAACAGCCTGTCCTGCTCTGGGGTGAGCTTTGGGACAGGCATGGGACAGGTCGAGAATTATATCTGAGCAAACACCTGGTGGATGCCATCCATGGCTGCGGCCAGGACTGGAAGCAAAGCTGTAATTTCTCGTGTTTACTGAGGCCACCCCGTGTCCCGAGGAGTCAGGAGGGTGGGGCCGCCTACTGACCCCCCTGCTCTGCCGAGGCCACAGCACCAGGCCTGTGCCCAGCTCCGGCCTCTCAGTTCAGGAAGGACATTGAGGGGCTGGAGGGAGTCCAGAGAAGGGAACGGAGCTGGGGAAGGCTCTGGAGCTCCAGGAGGGGTTGAGGGAGCTGGGGAGGGGCTCAGCCTGGGGAAAAGGAGGCTCAGGGGGCCCTTCTGGCTCTGCCCAGCTCCTGACAGGAGGGGAGAGCCGGGGGGTCGAGCTTTGCTCCCAGAAAACAAGCGATAGGACATGATGACAGAGCCTTAAGCTGCGCCAGGACAGGTTTAGGTTGAACATTAAGGAGAATTTCTTCCCAGAAAGAGTAATTAGATACCGGAATGTACTTCCCAGGGAGTTGGTGGTATCACCGTCCCTGGCGGTGTTTAAGGATAGGTTTGACACGGCACTGAGGACTCTGCTCTGTCCGACAAGGCGATGTTGGGTCGCGGGCGGGAGCCGACGCTAGCAGCAGCCTCTCCCTCTGCCGTCGGAGCGATGCCGTGCCCCCGCGCCCCGCCCGCCGCCGCCGCGCCCCTCA
>WAAG01023048.1:181888-206431 GCA_013390105.1 Tichodroma muraria
TGGGAGGTGCGGCGGGACCCGTGTTCGTTATGGACAGCCCGGGCGAAGAGGGACCGCAGAGCTGCTGAGATCGGAGCTGCTGTCGTGTCTTTGCTATATTTTTATTACGTTTTTATCGGAAGCGTTGTTGTTGTTGTTAAGAATCCCCAGGGCGGCGGTGGATGCGCCGTCCCCGCATGTGGCGCTCAGTGCCGTGGGTGGCTTGGTGGTGTTGGGTCCCGGGGTGGACTCGATGATCTCGGAGGTCTTTTCCAGCCGAACTGGTTCCCTCGTTCTGTGACCTCGCCGGCTTCGCATTAACAGCTCCGTTGCAGCAGTGGCTGCCTCCAGGGAGCTCAGGAGTCGGACTCGTGGGTCCCTTCCGAATCACGACACTCAGTGGCTCCATTATTTATTAAAGCAACTACTAAACATATTTCTTATGTTAAACATTCGGTTCCTTAGATGTTATTTTAAAAAAATGGCATTCATTATCCTATTTTTATTATTCCGAATTTAGTAATGCAGTTTTTTGGTATTAAAATTGACCGGTGCCCGGGTGAAGCAGGAGGCTGAGGAGTCACCCCAGGGCACACTGTGTCCTGACCCTGGGGAACTGAGTAAAAAGGCAAAAATTGCATAACGTTGTTACATAAATCATGGAAAATCTCCCTCAGGGCTATAGAAAGCTCAGGGTTATTGAATCCCCAGTTTCGAGGTCTTTTGCTCTTGCTGATGTTGCAGAATTTTTTTTTTTTTGGCTGGGCATGAGGGTTGTGTTTGTTTGAAACAGCTAAATCTGGCCTGGTGCTTGATAAGCCTGCTAAGCAGTGTGCTGAAAATAATCCACCTGGCAGGAGTGAATAATCAAACTCTTGCCTTCAGATGGAGCAACGCTGAAGGGAATTGACGAAAGTAATGCCCTGGTCCTGCCAGCAAAAAAAGCAAAGAAGAAAAAAGTCACGTGTGTTGTGCAACAGCAGAAGAAACCCCTGAGCAAGAAACAGAAGAAAAACCTGCAGAAAGTTTTGGAGCAGAAGGAAAAGAAAAAACAGGTATGTTGCTGTTTCTGGCAACAGCAGCTTTGTGCTCTTCCCTTAGAATTGCGGTTTGGTATTGGTGGGTGGAGAAGGTGGGTGATGATGAGGAGCTGGTGAGGGATGTGAGCTGTCAGGGGGTGTCTCACGGGTGTGCAGGTGCTGAAGGTGAAGTTACAGCAGCATCAGCCACCCCTTTGCTGGCCATTGTGGCAAAGATGCACCACCCACGGGCTCCTGAGTGCAAAGTGTGGGAAGGCATTCCCTGCCCTCTCAGTGGGTCAGGGGTTGCAGGAACACATCATTTCTAGGTCCAGGTTCCTGTTCTGACCAATATACAGGTGCTGTGCAGCACATCACAGGCAGTCAGTGATGTTACTGCATTTTAAAAGCACTCTGTGAAGCAGGTGCTGTGAGCAGCTGTGGCCTGCAAGCCTCCACGCACCCCCAACGTTGGCCTGTCAGTTCTTCTGAAATGCTTGCTGTGTGTTTTCAGTATGGAAATAAGAGCTTTTCTTTCTTTGGGAAACCTTTCCGGGCAAAATTCCTGGTCCTGTTAGTGTCTGAGTAATGGCTTTCACAAAGGGACTCTGGTTTTGGAGCTAGTTTAAAACTGTGGCTGCCTGACCTCCTGCCAGTGCCATGTCCCATGGGAGGGATCTGAGGGGAGGCTCCCATTGCTCCAGGCCTCATTCCAGTGGTTTAGTTCAAATCTATTTTCTTTGCTGCTGTTTTTAGGGTGCAGCTCAGCTGCTCATTGCAGTGATGTCGAGTCCCCGTTTCTGGTTTTGCTCTGGTACAGGGCTGAAATCTTCACCAGGGAGGACTGACCCTGGGACAGCAGGAAGGTTTTACAACTGCACAGCAGGGTTTGCCAGAGCACGCCTTGTAATGCTCAAGTTCAGATCTTGAAATGAAATTATTTCCTGGTCAAAACAAGCCCTGATTTTGGTTGTTTTCCCCAAACAGCGAGCTGAGCTGCTGAGCAAGCTGAACGAGGTCCAGGCTTCTGAGGCAGAAATGAAACTCCTGTACACTACTTCCAAACTGGGGATTGGGGAGCGCATGTATCAGGCTAAAAGGTAAAGTGATTTTTGGGTAGAACCCTTGCAATTGGTCACGGCATTTGAACAGCAACATTTTGAGCTTTCCCTTGATTTTTTTTCTTCTTGGTGAAAACGGGTTCTTCAGAATGGATGGAATTAAATAATTTGCTATTTTTATCTGATAATGTGGTAGTTATTTTCTTGTATGAGAGGATGTTAGTTAAAAGAACTTGGCCTTTTGTACGGGATGAGGTGCGTGACACAATCTGCAGGTTTTTAGCAATTATGCTAAACTACAAAATTCATGGATAAACACTTACTTATTTTCCTGTACTGGAAGACATCTACTGATGTTGACCATAGTTGCTAGATTTATCAAGAGATGGATTTATCAAGGGCTGCATTTATAGATTAAACTACAAAGATGCCTTCAGAAGAAATGAATAAACCACAGGATAGAAAATGCTTAGATACGAATCCATCAATCAGGTCAGCCAAGGCTTTACCTGGCAGAGCTGTGAAAACCTCCAGGAGTGGAGATCCTGTTTATTGGGGAGGTCATGTCTGGTTTGAGGTGCCAAAACGCAGTTCACATGTAGATGTTTTGTTTCCAGGGTGACACAGGAGCCGAGGACTGATGTCCCTGAAAAGATCAGGAGCATCAGCGGTGCCAACAAGAGAAGGCACAGCTCAGGTTCAGAACCGGAGCCTGAGGAGGAGCCCAGCAGCTCTGAGGAGGAGGAAGAGCAGAAGCAGGACACTGAGAAGTCCTCAGCCAGTGCTGTGAATGCTGCTGAGAAGGCAGAGGGAGGAGTGGGGAAGGCAGGGGCTGAGCAGCCTCCGGCTGCTCCCCGTGCCCCGGCTGCCCAGGCAGCCCCCAGCAAGGCGCCCTGCAAGCCTGCAGTGTTCGTGCCCGTGGACAGGAGTCCTGAGATTCAGGTGAGGCTCTGTGAGCAGCACAGTGCTTACCAAAAGGGCTGGGGAGGGTGGGGTGTTCCAGCAGCTGGGTGCACTCAGGGTCCTTGTTCTGGGAGCTGCTGAAGGTACTGGGCTGAGCTTTAAACCTGACTGGTCCAGCAGCAGGAAAACTCCTTTTATTTTAGGGTATAAGCATTTATGTTTAGTTTTACATACAGAATCTATTAGCAGACCTTTATTGTCCTTTGCTGGAAAACCTTCTGAAGTCCCTTTCAGCTCTCCATTGTTTTGTATCTTATGCTGGATGGTTTTGGCCCATTTGTTGTAGGTAGGGCATCATGTAGAAACAGGAGAAGCTCTGCATGAGTCTTAGCAGACAAGACAGTTGTGAAATGAGTTTTCCTTGAAGTGCTGTATTAAGAAACTCAAAGGACTCTGAAGTTTCACAAATTAAAGTGCGGGGCTTGCCCTCTGCTCTTTGGGAAGCTGCTCTGATGACTCTGGCTCTCAGACATGCTCGTGTGGCATTAACTGGTTTAGAGCTTTCCAAGTCACGGCCTCGCAGAATTCCTTTTTGTGGGTTTTACGGTCTGAGGAAGGTAACAGCTTTCCATCCTGAGGAAAACAAAAAAGGAGTGAGAAACAATGCAACTAAAATGTGTGTTTGACACTGTTTAGGAAGCAAGACTAAAGCTTCCAATCCTTGCTGAAGAACAAGTGGTCATGGAAGCCATTAACGAGAATCCCATTGTGATCATATGTGGAGAGACAGGAAGCGGCAAAACCACACAAGTGCCTCAGTTCCTCTACGAAGCTGGATATGCCAGGTAGGAATTGGATTTTATATGCAGCAAATGGAATTGCAGAGACAACATTTGGGGGAAAAACTTTGCTGTAATCCATGCATCTGCAGATCAATACAGATAGAAGGGAATCCCAAAGCTTCCTGTCCTGTGTTTTTATTCCAGCTATAACTAAGGGTGAGGCTGTATGACTGAGACCACTTATTCTAGAACCATTAGTGAGAAATCCTGTTGTCATTTTTCGGGCTGCTTCTGTGTTTAATTTAAACAACCCATCCTTTCCTTTTCCTCACCCCTCAGTTCCAACGGCACCATCGGGATCACGGAGCCTCGGCGCGTGGCTGCCGTGTCCATGTCCCAGAGAGTCGCCAAGGAGATGAACCTGTCTCACAGGTGAGCTTTAAAAAGGCTCGGGACCTTGCTGGAAGGTGGCACTGAGATGCTCTGTGAGTGACGTGGGCTTTCTGCTCCTCCCCGTGCCTTTTCCTGTGCCTGCCCTGGTGTTTCCCCACAGAGTGGTTTCGTATCAAATCCGATACGAAGGGAACGTTACGGATGAAACGCGGATCAAGTTCATGACGGATGGTGTGCTGCTCAAAGAGGTTCAGAAGGTGAGTTGCTGTCCTCAGTGTTACAAAAAGGGAAATTTTTTTTGTATAGCTGGGAAGAGAGGCCAGTGTGGATTTGTTGCCAGTCTTTCAAATCAGAATCCCTTTCAGCACCCGAGATTTTTTTCGTCTCTACCCCTGATATTCCTGCCCAAGTCCCTAAACATTAGGTTATCTTGCTGGGTCAAATGAGAGCCAGAAGAAACTTGGGCACGAGGCTGCTCTGTGTAGGGTGAGTGTATGAGGATGTATCATTGAACATGAGAGGAATACAGCTGTGGCTGGGGGTCAGTGCTCGTGTAGCTGTGGGCTGTCCTGACTCAGATACCCTTGGCTGAGGTGAAATCCATCTCTCTCCTCAGGACTTTCTGCTGTCAAAGTACAAAGTCATCATCATCGATGAGGCCCACGAGAGGAGCATGTACACGGATATCTTGATTGGGCTCTTGTCTCGCATCGTGCCCCTCCGTCAGAAGGTGAGAGGGACAGGCCTCCTGCTCTGGCCTGGAGGTGCCAGGGAGGGGATGTTCCACACAAAGAGGCTCTGTGAGGGGGGACTGCCTGTGGTGTGGAATTCTGTTGCAGTAATAAGCAGGCAGGACTTGGTTGCCTCATGCAGAAAAAGCCAATTCTTTATTCACGTAGCTTATAGGAAATATTAGAAGGCACCGTGTTGAACCTAATTGGTTAACAGTACACTGAAAGTTAGTTTATTGGTTGGTAAATGACTCCTGTGCTTGTCCATTAAATCTTTCTGTTCTTGGATAGTTTACATATTGTTCACTGATTCCCATGGAACAGATTTCTTTTTTTTTACAGGTGCAAACTTCTCTTACCAGAATAGTTTGTTGTTCTAAGTGCTTTCATTCTTACGGTTTTTCACATGGGAAGTTACAAGCAAACTGTTAGTTATAGTAGCAGAGCATAAACCGTAATTTATAAGGCTACTCTTTTATAATATCTCTACCTGTATGCAACAGAATCCCATGGAAATCTGACAGAAATAGCACTCAGTTAACATATTCATCTTTCTGTATGATTGAAGAAGCACAGAGCCTACACCAAGGGGGGAAATAATACATATCAGTACCAAGAGATGACTTTTCGGGCAAAATCCAGTTCATTTGAGACTTACAGTGATACAGGACACGTGTAGATAATTGAACCCCAGCAGCCTGGGAGAAAGCAAGGTGGTTTTTGTTGCACTGGCTGAGGCTGCAGCAGCAGTGCTCGGGAGGAGACCAGCGGGGCACAGGGTGACAGATCTGTGTCCCTGCAGAAAGGGCTGCCCCTGAAGCTGATCATCATGTCGGCGACTCTGCGAGTGGAGGATTTCACTGACAACACCAGGCTGTTCTCTGTCAAACCTCCTGTCATTCAGGTACTGTTCCCCTCCCTGGGAGCTGAAATACAGCCAGGGCAGCCTTTATTAAACCAGTTACAAAACAGGGGCACTCTAACCTTTCCAGTTGGTGCTGAAATCTTACTGGTGCCGATTTAAAAGCAGTCGTTTTGTTTAGGCTATTGTTTCTTTTGGGACTTGGTGTTTTTCTTTCCACTTTTATCAGAAAACCGCCCTGGCAGAATCTGATTATCGTGATAAACTCTTTTAAGTTATGGTCCAGGAGAACTGGAAAGCCTCAATCTGAGTTGATGGTGTGAGAGGGAGAAAAGCTTTGGTTTCTGGCATGGTTTTGTGGTGTTCAGAGCAAACAACATCAGTAATTTCTGTGGGCTTGGTGTTTTGTAGGGTACCAAACCCAAGAGGTGAAAGAAATACAGGGTGAGCTTTTCTAGCTGTCCCATGGACGCTGTAATGGTTGTGCTGGAATTATGACAGCAAACAAACCCTTTCCTGGTATTTCCTCTCCAGGTAGATGCAAGGCAATTCCCTGTAACTGTTCATTTCAACAAGAAAACCCCCCTGGATGACTACAGTGGGGAGTGCTTCAGGAAGGTGTGTAAAATCCATCGGATGCTGCCTGCAGGTAAGAGGACTTCGCTGCTGAGAATCTCAAATTCCTCATACTGAACGTGTCTAAAGTTGTTTTTTTTTTTGGTGGTGGTTTTTGGGGGGCTTTGTTGGGGTTTTTCCCTTTTTTCATTTTTTTTTTTTCTCTTGCAGGTGGGATTTTGGTATTTTTAACAGGCCAGGCAGAAGTTCACTCTCTCTGTAGAAGATTAAGGAAAGCATTCCCATACCAAAAAAACACCACTGCAGGTAATGCTATAGAAACTGTTAAACTTCAGATTTATCCCGGTGAGAAGCAAGCTTGCTTTGCATCTGAAAACATGAACTTTTATTTTATAAACCGCAAAAACCAAGATTTGGGGAAAGGGCTCGTTGTGGATGGTTGTCATGACTGATGTTAAATTTTGTGCTGGTTTGATTTTGGGGAAAGGTCCCTTCCAGTTCCCCTCTGCCTTCAGTGTGACCGTTTGCTTCTTCCACACTGTGCACTCCCAGAAAGGTGGGAGTGGGACCAGACTCCTCCCACTGCCTTTTCCAAGAGGAAAGCATGCTCAGCTAACGGCTGTTCCACTGGCTGTTTTTGTAGGAGGAGAGGATGACAAAGACGACTCGGTGGAAGAAATCAGGAAATTCAAGAAATCGAGGAAGCGGAGGAGAGTTCTGGTAATGTGTGATGGGGAGAATTCCTCCAGGAGACAGGAGGGAGCAGGTGCCTGCCTTCAAACAGCACTGCTGTGTAGCTGTAGCCCACACGTGTCCCCTCAGGAGTTCCAGCAGTGCTGCCCACGCTGCTGCAGAGTGCTGAAACTCCGGATGTGACGGGCAGGAGATTGGTTTGGATTGAGTACTGACCACTAAAACCTTAATGGAAGGAGCTCCAGACTTGCTGGCGTCAGGGCTGCTCCTCATCTCACCATTTGTTACCCAAAATTTGGACTGATGCATCTGTTACCAAGGACAGTGTTTGGTGATGCACTTGGCTAGCAGGAGATCCTGATGTTACGGATACACTGATTTTTTAGGGGGTACACTGATCCCTCTGTCACCTTCAGGTCAGCAGATCTTTGGAGACAGTGCTCAGCTTTGCTTTCAAAGCAATGCCAAGTGCTGTTTGTGTCCCCCTCTTAATGTGTTGCTTTCATCTTTCCTCTCTTTCTCAGACACTCCCCAAAATTGATCTGAACAATTACTCGGTGGTACCAGTGGATGAAGGAGATGAAGACAGAGACATTGACAGTGATGATGATGCTGCAGGCTCTGATCTTGACCTGGATTTAGGAGATGGAGGCTCAGAAGAAGGTTTGGCACATACAAGAGAAGGAATCCCTATCTCGTGTCACCTGTGAAATGAGTGACAGGAGTTGGTTGTCCTGTGCTGAGCTGCGGTGGCTCCAGGGCAGCCCCGTGTCATGGGAAAGTTGTTCAGGTTTTCCAATTACTGGCACCAATTTGTACCAATTACTTTCCTGGTTTTAATGAGGTGGTGCTTGTGCAAATGTTGTTGGGACTAAGCCTGGAAGTTGGACTGAGCAATGTTGGTTTGTTTCCCCACAGATGAAAAATCGGATTCGTCCCTGCCCCTGTATGTGCTCCCACTCTATTCCTTGCTGGCTCCAGAGAAGCAGGCAAAGGTAAAAGATTTATTGTCACAGTGAGCAGAAGGTCTTACAGATCTGTGTGATCATTGTCTGAATTCACAAGTGAGCTAAAATTCCCATCTTGGACTATCTGTCAGCTTGAAAGGCCCAGTGGGCAGGTTGGGATGGGATTGGGGCAAGGCTGGCTCGGGCTGTGGCCTCCCTCGTGTGTCACTTGAACAGTGTGGGAGAGATGATCAGTGAGGGGATCTCTGAACCCATGCTGCCCCTGGGCACATCGAGATGCTGCTGCCAGCAGGCAGCTTGAACAGATTCCTGTGTTCCCTCCTGTCTCTGGAGGCAGCAGCAGTGTCTGAACGCAACTCAGTGCTGGTGCCTGCTCCACCTCCAGCCCCTGCGGTCATTTCTGAGGCTTAACCCAGCTGGACAAAGAGCTTCAGAGCTGGAGACACGGAGCTAGGTCTCTGCTCCGACTCCTGGGTTCCACTCGCAGTGCCGTATGCGCTGCCATCCCTTTGCAGCCCAGCCAAGACGACTCCCTGTCCCTCCCTGTCCCTCCCCTGTCCCTCCCCNNNCCCCTGTCCCTCCCTGTCCCTCCCTGTCCCTCCCTGTCCCTCCCTGTCCTCCCTGTCCCTCCCTGCTGCTGGCACTGCCTCTCACACGCCCATGTGTCTCTTGCAGGTGTTCAGGGCTCCTCCTCCTGGCACCAGGCTCTGCGTCGTGGCCACCAACGTGGCTGAAACGTCCCTCACCATCCCGGGCATCAAGTACGTGGTGGACTGCGGGAAGGTCAAGAAGCGTTTCTACGACGAAGTCACCGGCGTTTCGTCCTTCAGGGTCACCTGGATCTCCCAGGCCTCGGCCAACCAGCGGGCGGGCCGGGCCGGTCGCACCGAGCCGGGCCACTGCTACAGGTCAGCCCTGCTGGGCAGCAGCAGCAGCAGCAGCAGCAAACAGCCCGGGGGCTCTCGGGGGGAGTCTGGCGCTGCTCCGAGCGTCCCGGGGCTCTCTGCCCGCGCTCCCGTGGGAGGGGTGAAGCCAAGCGTGCGCTGGCACCGGGGATGGTGGTCTGAGTTTGGCTTCTCAGGGGCCTTTCTCTTGCTGAAAGCTCTTAATTTCGTGGCTGGATTAGATTTCACCGTGGCCAGATGGATTTAACTCCGAGCCGAGTTAACTTCTTGTGAATAAGGCGAATGTCCCAACCTGTAAATCACAATATGATTATGTAAATACTGTCCACAGCTGCATTTTTCTTTTTTTAATCCATTGCTAATTTTTCCTGCATATCTTTTGAGTTAAGATTTCTTTTAAGAGTCCATATAACACTTGTGATCCATTAGGTTATACTCTTCAGCAGTTTTTATGGACTTTGAGAAATTTTCTGCTCCAGAAATAACAAAGCGACCTGTAGAAGACTTGATTCTGCAAATGAAGGCATTAAATATAGAAAAGGTGAGTTGGAAAGGGCTTTGTACTACAGCAGCCATTAAAGTGGTTGCCCTTAGGAGCCAGAAACAAACGGAAATGTATTTTACTGTCATTGCTTGAAGCTCTGCCTTGTGGTAGAAATTAAGATTCTGAGGGTCCATTTTGGTTCTGCACATTGCAGAAGCTGCTCTGAATTCCACTAGGCCTTAAGAGACGTGTTTGTTCAAGTTGTAAACGCTTTCTTATATTCCTGGAGGTTAAAAAAAGCCCTGTCTAAACAGGGTCTGTGTTTTGGAGATACTGCAGCACTTTCAGAAAGCACAACACTTTAAATTTAGACCTTAAAGCAGCCTGCCCTAGGCGGTGCCTGCAGTCAGTGGCAGCTGAGGGTGATTCTGGTATTCCTGTTTCCCCTTGTTTTTGTTCCAAGCATTTCCTGCCATTATGTGTCCTTTCCTTTCACTCCTGGCACACATCCTAAATGTTTTTCTTTGGCTCACGTGAGCAGAGGGGGGGATTTCACTCCCTCCCAGAGCTCCTTGCTGCGTTGTTTCCCAGTGGGCGCCGTGTCAGTGATGGACTGAGGGGCTTTTCTCTTGTTTCCGTAGGTAATCAACTTCCCTTTCCCAACACCACCTCCCACGGAAGCCCTCGCAGCAGCTGAGGAGTTGCTGATAGCCCTGGGTGCCCTGAAGGAGCCCCCCATGACAGGAAGGTAATGCCTGTGGTCCCCCAGTGATGTCCTGCACTGCCGAGCCCGCGGGCTCTGCTGTCCTCCTGCCTCTCTTCCACCTGAGCCCTTGCATCCAGGGATGTCCCTTGGCACAGAAACTGGCATCAGCTCAGTCCCTGGTTCTCCCCTGGTTGTTTCACTGGTGTGTTTGGGCAGGGAAGCGCTGTGCTGGGAGCCATGCAGGGCTGGTGGGAGCTGTGTTAGGAAGAGGAATCTTTTCCCCCAAGCCTTTGGGGCCAGCACGTAACAAAACCTGAGGAAACACATCAGATTAATTGGGCTGCCAGAACCAGGAGCACAAAGTTGTTCTAATTCAAAGTTACTTCGTTTCCTGAGCTCTCTTTCCCTTCCTCCAGGCTGAAGCAGCAGCTGGCAGCGAAGCTGAGCTGCCCCATCAGTGCCCTGGGCAGAGTAATGGCCACTTTTCCTGTGGCCCCCCGCTATGCCAAGATGTTGGCATTGAGCAGGCAGCACAACTGCCTGCCCTACACCATCACCATCGTGTCTGCCATGACCGTCAGGGAGCTGTTTGAGGAGTGTGACAGGTGAGGCGGAGCCTGGCGTGCTCCTCAGGGCTGTGTCCCTGTCACAGCTGTGTCCCTGTCACAGCTGTGCCCCTCTGCCCCTGGGCACAGCACTCACAGGTGCTGTTCTGTGCTCCTTTCAGGCCAGCAGGGAGTGAGGAGGAGGCAGCCCAGCTGAAGGGGAAGAGGGCGAGGTTTTTACAGATGCAGAAGGTCTGGGCCGGGCAGGGGCCGATGCAGAAGCTGGGGGACCTCATGGTGATGTTAGGTACAGACCCCCATTCCCTGTGCCATTCCCTTTGTTCTGTTCTCCTCCTGGCAGCCTGAGCCCTCGGGCTGGCACAGCCAGAGGCTCCCTTGTGCTGTAGGACTGGGTTCAGCAGTGCTCTCCTGGCTGCTCTCGGGGCAGCCTCCGCTTTCCCGGTGCCGAGAGGAGGCTGTGGAATGCGCACGTCGCCTGGGACAGTACTGTCCCAGCGTGGGTTTCACAGGAGAACTGAGCAGCTCCTGTGTGTCCACTCCCAGGAGCAGTGGGGGCCTGTGAATATGCTGGGTGCACCCGCAAGTTCTGTGAGGAAAATGGGCTCCGGTACAAAGCCATGCTGGAAATCCGGCGCTTGAGAGGGCAGCTGACCACAGCAGGTGAGTGGGGCTGGGGAGGAAATGCTGTGTTTGTTCTCTTTTGGGGGATGACACGTCCACAGAGCTGATTTTTTTTTCCTGTTGAATCTTCTCTCACCTGGTTTTCCCTGCAGTGAACTCTGTCTGCACGGATGCTGGGCTCTACGTTGACCCAAAGATGAAGCCCCCGACAGAAGCTCAAGTGACCTACTTGAGGCAGATTGTGCTGGCAGGGCTGGGGGATCACGTTGCCCGAAGGGTTCAGGCAGAGGAGCTGCTGGATGACAAGTGGAAAAATGCCTACAAGGTGAGCAGCTTGATTGGGCTCAGTTCCTCCTCCCCTGCGTGGCAGAAAGATGCTCCTGGTCAAAGCCCAGGTTTCTGGCTGCGTGCAGCACTGAGGATGCCTGTGCTGGCTTCCTGCAACTTCTCTCTGTGGAATTGAAGTTTGCAGTGTTGCCATCTCGTGGTGCTCACGTAGGAGACATTATAAAAGAGCTAAGAAGTACCACTAGTTCATCTTGTAAAGTGCTTGGTGTCTCCAGAGAAGGTGAAGCAGAAAATGATGCGGTTCTTAGAAGGAAAGCTTAGAAATGTACATCTGAGAGAGGCTGAAATGAGATGCAGTGAAGAAATTGAATTGTCAGTAACTGGTCTTACTCTGCTTCAATCTTTGTGCCTCCTTACAGACTGCACTCCTGGAGGACCCAGTGTTCATCCACCCGAGCTCAGTCCTCTTCAAAGAACTCCCAGAGTTTGTGGTGTATCAGGAAATTGTTGAGACCACAAAGCTGTACATGAAAGGTGAGTGCTGTGGGTCAGCTTGTGCTGCAGCCCTGGTGAGGAGCTCAGAAATGCCTTGGCACAGTGTTTCCCCTCTGTGCTGGCTGAGTGCTCTCCTTACTGAGTAACTGAGTGGTTGTGACTCCTGGGATTTGGATCCTTAGGGCTTCCTAGATCTGGATCAGGAGATAAATCGGCCTTTTTTTTTATTTATCTGGCTGAATTGGCTGGAGCAAAGCTCAGCTTCTGAAATGTCTGCTTTGCCCTGGCCTTGCCAACCACAGCTGCCCGCTGCTGATCTCTGAACAGATTTTTTACGACATAAAAAGTTTGACTTGAAAAAGGAGGGACAAATGAATCTGTGGAGATGAGATCCTGACCGTGCCCTGTACCCGTGGGGCTGCCAGTGAGCTGTGGCCCTTGGCAGCAAAGCTGCACTCAGCTGTGTTTTCCCTCCTCAGGTGTGTCTGCAGTGGAACCCGAGTGGATCCCTGCCCTGCTGCCACCATACTGCCACTTTGGGAAGCCTCTGGAAAACCCTCCTCCCTCCTACTGCCCTGGCACAGGCCGAGTTCGCTGCCACAGACCCAGTGTCTTCTGTGAGTGTCACTCAGCAGTTCTGCCCAGGAGCAGCTGCTCTGCAGCTCCTGTGATGCTGCTTTAACAAGGCTGTCACAGCACCAGGAAGGTCAAGCTCTGCTTGGGCTGTCCAAAGAGCTCAGCAGTGGTTTGAGCACCTCCGTGGGGTTTGTAGCATTTAAATATGGGCATTTCCCATTGAAATGGGCACTTCGTGGAGCCCACTGTGGAGGCTGGGTGGGGCTGGCAGTGCCCTCCCCGCTTCTCTTGGCACCTGTGCTGTCCCACCTCCCTGGGAATGTGCCCTCCTGAGGGAGCAGGGAGGAGACCTGGGGTGGTCTTTGTTTCCAGACCGTGTGGGCTGGCAGCTTCCTGCTGTGGAAGTCGATTACCCCGGAGGAATTGATCGCTACAAACACTTTGCCAGGTTCCTGCTGGAAGGAAAGGTGAGCGTGTTCCAGCTCCATCATTTCCCTCATGTTGTCAATAAGTTTTTAGCCCAATTTTTAGAGGAGATGAGCCTTATGGCTTCATTTTTTTTGTCTTCCCATTCCTCATCGCTTGCTGGTGAGTGGAAGAGTTTGTTGTGGTTGATGAGGTGGAGGAGGTGTCTTTAAAACACAGAAAAGCTTGAAAAATCAGTATTTCAGTGAAAGACACCCCCAAATCTAAAGTAAAGATTTTTGCAAAGTAAAAAATGCTAATATCCCATGTCTTTGTCCACCCTGAGACAGAAGAATTGTCCAGCAAGCCAGCCAGGACAAGACTTAGGGACACGTGGATAGGAGGAGGATGGTGATGGAGAATATGACATTGGAATTTGTAGTAGCACAAGTTCATTGATGGTTGTTATCATAAATTTACCTTATATAAATATTTACCTTTCATTGTATAATTGTTGTAACAAATCTTCCAGGTCATTAAAAAGCTGCGTTCTTACAGCCAGTGCCTGCTGTCCAGTCCCCTCATAATGCTGAAGACATGGGCCAAGTAAGTTGTTAAAAACAAACCTCAGGTCGTTGTCTCCACCAAACACTTTTCCTTTCTAAGTTCACAAAATTCAGTGCTGAGAAGGGTGTTGGAGGTTGTGATCTTGGCTGTAGCTGCAGGGTGAGGAAAACGAGTTTCCTCACCAAGAAAAGTTGTGTCCCAGGAGAGCTGGTGAGGTGGTGAGGGCAGTGCAGGACACGCAGCCCGCTGGGCTCTGCTGGCCACTGCTGGGCTCTGCTGGGTTCTGCTGGTCACTGCTGGTCACTGGTGGGCTCTGCTGGTCACTGCTGGGCTCTGCTGGCCACTGCTGGTCACTGCTGGGCTCTGCTGGTCTCTGCTGGCCCCTGAGCTCTGCTCACCCCTGTGAGGAGTACCAGGTGAGCCCTGCTGCCCTCCGTGCTTTCCTTTGGCATTTGGCTGCTTGCTCTGCCTTTATTTCTTTTCAAAAACATCTTTCCAGCTGCCAGTGGGGTTTTTTTTGGTGACATTTACAGGCCTGTAACCCTCCAAAAGGCTCTCAGCTGTGGCTCCCTTTCTCTCCCCTCGTTCTCTCATTTACCAAAATGAACTTTCTCAGGGTCTCCTCTGACTTTTCCTGGAGTTGATAGGAGCAAGGGTTTGGGAGGACTTTGCTAAAAGTGACAGGTGTTATCTGAGGGTCCTACGGTGACCAAATGTTTTCCTGTTCTAGTCAGTTCAGAGCTCAGCATGGCCCCTGGGGACTCCTTAAAGCTCAAGCTTTACCTTGAGCTCTGCAGCTGCAGAGGAGACACAAGGGCAGCCTGCTGCTACTTTGAACCACAAGAAGTTGTGGTGGGGGGAAGAAACTACTGGTAGTGTATTTTCTTCAGCCAGTGGCACATTCCTGTATGCAGAGGTTGTGTGTTTCTACATCTGTATTTAGCCTTTTTAAGAGATGTAGAGTTCCTGAAGGTAAGCCGAGTGCTCTAGCCCTGCTAAACTGTGCTAATGAACATTGTTTTCTTGCACTATTTCATTGATTCAGACTTCAGCCCAGGACAGAAGCCCTCCTGCAGGCTCTAGTTAAAGAAAATTGTGATAATCGTGATGCTCTGCTGGCTGCATGGAGGAAAAATCCTAAATGTAAGTGTTCTGCTTGCCTAATTATCAGTCATACCAGTGGAGTACCTCGAGCACCATTGAATTACAATTTCAAAAAATGAACTATATCACTTACTAAGCTCCAAATATTTCCTATTTTCTTACTAGAAGCAGTAATGGCCTGTGTTTGGTTCTTGTGAAAAATGACAGCACTTCAGAAAGCAACATTTATTTGTATTCTATGATTTTTTTTTTTCTGTGGTTGTAACCACAGTTGAAATGTATTAGACTATGGTGGTACTGCCTATGGATCTATTGAAATTTTTTTCCTGATAAAATGGATTTTCTTCAATATTGGGTGCCAGATTGTAAGAATTCCTTCACAGCAGCAGCAAAGTGCTGCAGTGGTGGCTCACAGAAACTCCTGTGGGTGCTGTCACCTGTGCATGGAAGCATCCAAGCTCCAGCACCACCCCAGCAATGGGGTGCTGGTCCTGGCTCCCACTGGGGTGATACCTCAGGAGATCATTTTTTCCAGCCAAGCTCTGTAACTGCTCCTCTTCCCTTGCAGATCTGCTCGCAGCCTATCGCCAGTGGGTCCCCGAGGCCATGCACCAGGAGCTCGCCCTGAAGTGGCCACCAGTAGCCCTGTGACTCTTGGTGTTGATGGACTCCTTTTCTCCCAGATGTTTTGAGAGCTTTCCAAGGGTTTCTTTGGAAATCTGAAACAGATGAACTCACCAACTGTAGCAATACCTTTTTCTAAGCAAACCAGGTGTTGTTCTGTTTTCCCAGAAGTCCTGCCAGCTTTTCTGCTGGTATTTCATAATATTGATGTTTGGATAATTTTATCCATTGTATTTTACGGATTTTTTTTTTTTTACCTGAAGTTTCTATTTGGACTATATTAGTCATATGAACTGTAATAAATACGTAAAGTTCTTGGTCTGGATGGAAGAAATGTTTGCTGTGTGGGATGCTGCAGTGAGCAGAATATCAGAGCTGTGCAGGCACATCCTCACGGGTGTCAGCAGATCCAGATGCAGACAGAACCTGGGCAGCAGCTCAGGGCAGGAAGCACAAAAATGAGGAAACTCGTGGGTTGAGATAGGAATGGTTTAATTAGTGAAGGGAAGAAGCTTGAGTTTACCTTCACCTGATCCTTTTGAGTCTTGGTAAAGCCAGTGCTCACACTGTGCTAATGGGCTGCTGCTTCTGGCACTGCTGCAGGAGATAAGTGTGGACAGGGACTCTCCTGTCCCCGTGTTCTGAAGGAAACTGGTGCAGCCCGAGTGGCTGGATGTGTGTCCATAATTCCCACTGCTCCCACGCGCTTCAGGGGCGAGGCCAGGACACAAAAAATCACTAAAAACAGCTAAAGCTGGAGAAATGGCAGCTTTAGATTTGGAGCCAGAAGGAAAGCAGTGCCTTGCACTGTGTTTTCAGTCAAAGACTGCAGCACCCTTGGGTTTGGTGCAGGGTGCAGGAGGGTGCTGGGGGCTCCTGGCAGAGCTCCTTTCTTTAGCAGGAATTGCAGCACAGGTCTGCAAACTCTGCTGAGGGGAGGGAAGAAAAACAACAGGCGCTTACCGAATGTATTGGGAAATTTCGGCTCCTCTCGAAAATGGGACAGGAGAAAGCAAAAAGAACCCTCTTGGTAGGGCGGGGGCAAAAGTGGAGATGCCGGGGATTGAACCCGGGACCTCACACATGCGAAGCGCGCGCTCTACCACTGAGCTACATCCCCTCGCTGAAACGGTGCGGGCACACAGCCTCTACAACGATAGCGGGAGCCGCAGGCGGGGCCCGGCGGGGACACCGTGGGAACAGCCTGGGCCCCCCTGGGCCGCGGCGGCAGCGCCCGCGGGAGCGGAGCGGGACGGCGGCCGCTCCACCTGGGGCGGGACCGCACCCTCATAGAGCAAGGCAGAAAAACCAGCAGCGTGCTCATCCTCGTTAGTATAGTGGTGAGTATCCCCGCCTGTCACGCGGGAGACCGGGGTTCGATTCCCCGACGGGGAGGTGCTGTATATTTTGTCCCCGGATGCCATTTTTTGTGGGCGGCCCCGTGCAGGGCGTGTCTGTGACGCTGCCGCGGACCCCCCGCCGGAGGGGCGGGACAGAGGCGGCAGAGCCGCGTTTTGTGCCGCGGAGGGGCGCGGGCCTGCCGCACACCCCGGGCTGCGTGCGGAACACCCCACCGGTACCTGGGGGCTCCGTGGGATGCTCGGAGTGGAAATCCCTGCGGGCAGGAGTGAATCCCCGGACGCCCCGGGAGCCGGAACCCGCGCGGGAGGGCGGGCACCAGCTGGGCGGCGGCGCGCAGGGGGGTGCGGGGCGGGGTCGTATTCACGGCCACGGAGGGGGCTTTTCACCCGCCGAAATAGCTCAGTTGGGAGAGCGTTAGACTGAAGATCTAAAGGTCCCTGGTTCGATCCCGGGTTTCGGCAGAAGATTTTATTTTTTATTTATTTTTTTTTTTTACCTTTACCGTCAAGACGGTTCTTTTTGCAACCGAGCGGAGAGGGCAGGGGCTGCTGTCCCTGGGTCGGGCATCTGAGCCGGTGCCAACGCGGGCGCTCCCGCGTGTGGGATTTTGCGTCAGGAACCGCTTCCCGAAAAATGGTGGCCGTGGAACGGGGCCTGCGGCCGCTGCTCGAGTATGACTTGGCCCGCGGGGAAATGGTTCGCAGCCTTCCTCGTTAGTATAGTGGTGAGTATCCCCGCCTGTCACGCGGGAGACCGGGGTTCGATTCCCCGACGGGGAGGTTAGCGATGTTTTTTCCTTTATTTTTTTCTTTTTTCTTTCTGCACGGATTTCTCTGATTTCCGGCGGAGCAAAAACATTCAGTTGTCCGGGTGCGAACCAGCGCGTTCCTGTCGTTCTGCGGGCTGCCTGAGGATCGCAGCAGCCTCTGCACAGAGCCGCGCCCAGAGCGCACCCGGGCCTGGCGGGGCCTCGGTGCGGCCCCGTCCGCCCGCCCTTCCCCGCGCCGGGGCCGGCGAGCGCAGCGCGGACCTGGCCGGCGGGCAGGAGCAGCACCGGGGGCAGGGGGATGTAGCTCAGCGGTAGAGCGCATGCTTTGCATGTATGAGGTCCCGGGTTCAATCCCCGGCATCTCCACGTGGGGTACTGCTCTTTTTTTCCCCCGCTTCTTTGGTGCTGCTTTATCCAGTCAAACCCACCGCGTCCCGTGAAGCAGCAGGAAACCGACCGTGCGGCCAAAATGGGCCCGCAGTGGCACTTCCCAGCGGCATAAAGTGTTATTTTTTTTTCCATTTGGTTTTCCTCAGGCCCATGCGAACACACCTGGCTTTTGTGTCCCACTGGGTGTCCCAACTGTGCACTAAGCGACAGAGGAGGCCCAAAAAGAAGGACAAAGCACCAAATCCCGAAATGCAGGGGGACAGTGGCCACTCATGCCAGCCTGACACTGCCACAGCACACAGCCTGGCAGAGCTGGCACTGTGCAGCCCTGCAGCCACACAGAGCTCAGGGGCTCTGCTCCACGCTCCCAGAGCCAAAGAGGAAGGACAGAAGCCAGGACACCACGGCTGGCTGTGACACTGCAGGAGCTTCTCCCTGACTCTGCAGCACCCACTCCCCTCTGCTGTCCTGCTCAGCCCCTTGGCAGCGTGAGCAGCTTGGGAAGAGCTCTCAGGCAAACAACTGCCCTGCTTTGATCTCCTCGGGTTGGCTGGGATGGCTGAGAGCTACACACAGCTGAGAGGTTTGGTCCAGAGACCAAAGCCCACGCAGAGCCTGAGCCAGCTCTGATCCACACAGCTCAGTGGCAGCTGGTCTGCCTCACTGCCTGGTTGCCAACAGCAGCAGGAGCTGACCGCTGACAAACGCAAAGTGACACTTCCTGCCACAGTGGCTGGAAAGCTCCTTGTGCTATTAATTTACTCATCTTACTTCCAGTTGTTATTTTGAGCCAATGTTTGGCTACAGCACTGCTAAGTGTGAAGATCCCGGCTGTAAATTACTCCCTGGATCTCCCTGGCTGTACTTCTGGAATGTGCCCTGCATTTCCCTGCATGGGAACGTAAGAGATAGTTTGTAGGAACAGGCATGAAGTAACAGACTTTTTGTCATAAAACACTTCCCCATGTGCCTTTTTGATGATTTTCTGACCAGTCCTAAATGCTCACCTTGTAACTAAAAGAACAAGCTTAACATTCACGTTCTGCTGAGGAAAGCCCTAAACCTGGAAGGCTTCTCCAATTTTTGATGGTTATACACTCCCAACGCACGCAGTGTCAGCCACTGAGCACTGAGAAGTAACCAGAAGCCTTCTGTGGTATTTTTTTTTCCCATCTAAACGACCCAAGTATTTGAGATGATTATCTGGCACAGATGTGGTGAATGTTAATACAAACACAAAGCAGCAGTGGCCAAAGAGCTCCCCAGAGCATTCCCTTCCTGTTACAGCTCCGTGTGTCAGGCAGACACAGGCACTTTTCCTCAAACCACAAAGCTGTTGCTGGACCTCTGCTCCTTTCCTGCTGGTGAACAGCCCTAGGTGTTATCGGTGTCCCTTCCATTTTCCTTGGGCACTGCCAGATGAAGGATTTTGTCGGCAGATCGAACCAAATGGCACTGCCTGAATCTTGCAGACAGCTCCATTCTGTTCCCAGCTGTTGTCTGGAATTGTTGTGCAGTTTGAGTAGGATGTCAGAGTGCAGCAGAGATCTAGCAGAAGGTGCTCTTTGACAACAGAATTAGAAATAGGCATTACTATTATTTTTAATTTTACCCCTGAGTTATAAACTCCGTTACAGCTCAGATGCATACTCCGCTTGTGTGTGCATATATACACACACTCATTGATTATCTCTCGGCCACACCATCTGCAGGGCTTGATCTTCTCATCCATCAGGCCTTTCTTTGTCCCTCACATCCCCTCTCCAGGCTCCCTGATCTCCATCCCCAGGCAGGAGCCCCCTGCAGCCCCCCTTTCCCGGGGTGGTCCCTGCCCTTCCAGGCTGCTCCAACCTCGGCCTCACCACAGCAGCCAGACACCTCCTCTGCCCTGTCCCTTGTCCCAGGGGCGCGATGGCACCGAGGCTCTGGCATAAACCTGTTCCACATCCCAGCGGGGTGGGTGACAAACGCCACATGCGGAGGCCTCTCACACAGAAATAATACTCGAGGCGTCCCTCGGGATAAAGCAACGAACTCCTTCCCTCAGGAACCCCCTCACGATGGGGCCGCGGGGAGAGCCAACCCTCGCCCTGCCCCAGGGGCGGAAGCCACGGAGGTGTTTTTCAAGCAGGGTCGCAACTGCAGGGTCTAAACCCCTGGTACAAACTTGGAAGGGCACCGGTACAAACTTTTACACGCGGCTGCGCCTCCAAGTTGGGGTCACTGAGGCGGCCCAGCCACGGCCCCGCTCCGCCCGCTCCAGGCCGGGTTTTCCCGCCGCTCCGGACGCGACGCTCGCCGTCCCGCGCGCGGCAGCCTCAGCGCAACCGCGCGAGGCGGCAATCCCTCCGCGCCGCCGGGCCGCGCTGCCCTCTCACCCACGCAGGAGAGCGGAGGCGCGCGGCGCCAGGGAAATAGTGCGCAGCGGAGTGATCCGGACGCGGGGGCGGGGCGCCGGAGGCCATATAAGCACCGGGCGGGGGGATGTGTGGCGCAGTTGGCGGTGGGTGAGGTTTGTGGTGTCGGCTTGGCCGAGCGGCGCCGCGGTGAGAGCTCGGCGGGGAGAGGGCCTAGGCGTGGGCTGGGCGGAAGGGAGGGATGTGTGCGCTGAGGAGCGGCGGCTGGGGGCGATGGCAGACAGTGGTGGCGGGGGGACGGCTGGGACGTTGCCTTCCCCTTCAACGGCAGCACCGCGCGGCGGTGGCGGGGAAGGGCGAGGGCGGGCGGCCACCACCAAAATGGCGTCGGCGCAGGCGCAATGGTGCTTCAAGATGGTGGCGGGCGCGCACCTCGGGCGGGAAAGGGAAGCGGGTGGGGGTGGGGCCCCCGCCCCGCCATGGGTGTAGGCGGGGCCTGCGCTGTGACGTCACGGACGGGGGCGCAGCCCCGGGGAAAGGGAGCAGTCACTAAACACGGTGGGTTTTCCCTCTTCCAGGGAAAAATGCAGATCTTCGTCAAGACTCTGACGGGCAAGACCATCACCCTTGAGGTGGAGCCCAGTGACACCATTGAGAATGTCAAGGCCAAGATCCAGGACAAGGAAGGCATCCCTCCTGACCAGCAGAGGCTGATCTTTGCTGGCAAGCAGCTGGAAGATGGCCGTACCCTGTCTGACTACAACATCCAGAAAGAATCTACCCTGCATCTCGTGCTGCGCCTGCGAGGTGGGATGCAGATCTTTGTCAAGACCCTGACAGGCAAGACCATCACTCTGGAAGTCGAGCCTAGTGACACCATTGAGAATGTCAAGGCCAAGATCCAGGACAAGGAAGGCATTCCCCCTGATCAGCAGAGGCTGATCTTTGCTGGCAAGCAGCTGGAAGATGGCCGTACCCTGTCTGACTACAACATCCAGAAGGAGTCAACTCTGCACCTTGTCCTGCGCCTGCGGGGTGGTAACTGAACCAGCAGGTTGTTGCTTCCAAATAAAAGGTTCCCTGCACTTGTTCATTCCAATAAAGCTGTTGCATCCACAAAAGTTTGTGTGCCAAGTTACAGAACAGCCGTTCATGACATTGCCCGACTCCAGCTCTCTAATAAACAATAATTATGTAGTTTCCACAGACAAAGGAGTTGCAAAACTGCCTTATGCAAGGCTTCCACATGCCTGGTGATTGTAGCTAATCCCTCAGCTGTGGTTTTCCTGGGGTTGTATAAGTGTTCCGATACCTGGCTGCAGCTCAGTGCCCGCCTGCAGATGTTGTGCAGCTGTGGGTGTTGTGTAAGCAGGGGTATGCAGCAGGAACCTGTAGATGCTCCCGAGTCAGAAGGCTTTGAAACCGCTCCTGGTTGCCCAGCAACTGCCCTTCTTTTGGGATTAGTGGAGAAACAGCAGAAATGTGATCCTGCAGCTCTGTCACAGGCTGGGTAACAGGATGTCACTGCTGGTCCTGCAGCCCTCGGGTTTGAAAAGTGGGGTGGGAAGCGTAGATCTCATCAGTTACAGGGTGGACTTGTTTGTTTGTCAGGCTTATTAACATTAAGCAAGCAGTTATTTCAGATGTACTTAATGGAAACCTGAATGTGCTTCGTTCCAGCTGTGCCCCAAGTGGAAATGCTTCTGAGCTGAGCTGTCACAGCAGTTCCTGTACGCCATAGAGGCCCTGGCAAAAGGGAAGTTCCCAGTGAAGGGGGGGTGGTGGAGATTGCTGATGAGCAAGGGGCTGATGAGGAGTTAACCGTGGCTGTGCTGGGTGTGTGGAGACGGAAAAGGGAGAGTAAAACAAATGCCCTTTCCAGGAATGGCAACTGGCCTGTGGAAGGGGATACAGTGGGAGCTGAATAATGGTCTCAGCTTGGTGACTGGCCTCAGGGGGGCCCCAAGGGATCTTGCACTGCCTGGGTGGGATAGCTGGGTGTGACTCAACACGGTTGCTTTTAGTAGTTGGCCTGTAAGGAGCACCAAGATCTGTGCTGCGCTGGAGGAAGCATTTGCTAAGGAGCTAAATCCTGTGTGGGTAGGAGCTGGTGCCATGCCATCCTGGACATCCTGCCCTCCCCCACGGGAGTGCCCCTGGCTCTGCCCACGCTGCCCTGGCTCCTGGTTCCTGAGCTGAACCCCAACAGCTGCAATGAACAGTTTGCCATTGTGTGGGCTTTCTGTCCTCTTGGGACACCAGAATTCACAAACTGAGCATCTCTTCAGCAGAGCTCCTTAACCACAGGTGTCTGCTCAGTCCAGGGCAGGGTGTCACTGGCTTGCAGGGAGAATAACTGCACGTGGTGCTGATTTGAAGGCAGCCTGACTGCCCTCAGGGGAGAGCTGCAGGAGGACGCTGCAGGGTGCTCGATGAATGTTAAAAGCCTCCACAAATGACTGCAGAGCTGTGTTTTAAGAAATCCTTTTCAATGTCTTAGTAAAACACCTTTACAATGGCATATTTAAAAGCCACGATGCTGGACCAATCTGTAATGGCCTGGAGCAGGCTGCAGCCAGGCAGAGCAGGAAGCCTGGAGGAGAAACCCGTGCTGTGGTCTCGGGAGCTGGGTTAGCCTCTGCTGACCACAAAGGGAATGGCATGAAGTTGTGTCAGGAGGTTTAGAATGGGTGTTAGGAAAAAGTTCTTCCCACAGAGGGTGGGCTGAACAGGTGTCCTGGGGCAGTGGTTACAGCACCAAGCCTGCCACAGTTCAAGATGAGTTTGGACAATGCTCTCAGGCACATGGGGGGATTTTGGAACTGTTCTGTGCAGGTTTTTGACTTGATCCTAGTGGGTCCCTTCCAGCCCAGGACATTCTATGGTTCTGTGACCTCTGCAGGTCGCTTTGCTGGGTTCGAGGAGCCTCAAGGCTCACAGTGGCAGTGCCAGTTCTTCAGAGGCAGCACCCATGAGCGGAGACCACAGCTAGGGTGGGATCAACCACAGAACAGCAAAATTTGATGAGAACAGCAAAGCATGTCGTAAGCTTTAAGGTTGTGTTCTGTTCTAACCATGGCAGAACATGCTGTTCCTGGAGATCTTCTCACGGTTGCATTGTTCTGCAGCGCCTCAGGGCATCTCCTGGATTTTACTGGGTTTATTGGGATTTGAAGAAAAATTCCTTTCACAGCATTTCTTCATTAAAAAACAAAACAAAAAAAAAACCTTGAAAAGTAAAAGAAAACACAGTGCCTACTTTGCGCTGTTCTGAAGGCATTGCTGCTGGGAGAGGGGCCCGTCCCACAGCCAGGATGGAACAGAGACATTGGTTAATTGATCTGGTAACTAAACAGAGGCAACCATCAGGGTAAAAGGTTTAGAAGGGAAAAAAAAAAAAAAAAGACACAATTAAGTGTAAAGATACAAATTCAAATGTTCCACCGAGGTGGGGACCATGGCAAGAGGCAGGTCCTGTGCTGTGCTGGGTCCTGCTTGGTGGCATTGTGTCTCCTCTCATCGTGCAGGACAGTGTGTGGCACGTGGAAGCACTCCTGCCTCCAGATGTCTTAGCACAGCTGGGACAACGGGATGTTGCACATGATTGATTTAAAACAGGCTGTCACAAACTGGACTCTCTATTTTCTGCTCCGTTCTAGATGCTTCTGGGGACGAGTCTCAACGAGGCTTTTATTCAGGGCCACGTTCAGGTGCACAAGATAGGCAAAAGCCCCAGTTCCTTGGAAAAGCAGAGTTGGGTTAAATGGAAAAACAGGCAGGTTAATGGGTGATGGATGTTTACTCCTCAGGCAAGACATACATATATATACACATACCCATGAATACAAACACGTTTATATGTTTTTTGTCTTGAATGTAGTGACAGAACAAGAAGGAACGGCTTCAAATGGCTTCAAAGGTTTAGATTAGATATTAGGAAAAAAATCTTTACTGTGAGGATGGTGAGGCACAGGAGCAGATTTCCCCGAGCAGCTGTGGCTGCCCCATCCCTGGAAGTGTCCAAGGCCAGGCTGGACAGGTCTTGGAGCAACCCGGGATAGTGGAAGGTGTCCCTACCCATGGATGGGGGCGGAGCGAGATGATCTTTAAGGTCCCCTCCAACGCAAACCCATTCTATCCCACAGCTGCGTGACTGAGCGATCTCTCATCTATTTATATATCTCCTTTCTCTCTCTATTTTGCCAATTTGCCCGTTTTCCCGCGCGGTCACACGCGTTTACATTGACGCCACGCTCGCCTGCCCTTTCCCGTCGCGCCGCGGGAGGGCGGGGCCAGGGGCGGGGCCTTCTTCCGCCGACCACGCCCCCTCCCGTTGCGGCCCCGCCCCCTCGGCCGG
>WAAG01023050.1:0-22484 GCA_013390105.1 Tichodroma muraria
TGGTAGACTCTTTATTCCCAGTTCCCTCCAATGAATTTAGCAACTATCAGAGATTTAGAACAGAGAGTGAAGAACAGGTAATGTGAAGGAAAACAATATTTTTTTCCCAGTTCTTCAGAAAGCAAAGAAAGATAATTAAACATAAATAAACTCTTTAGGTCAACTAGTTGTATATGATGGCAGTTATTTGTTCAATTAAAATGTCTCAATTTATTCTCCAAAGATGTATTGGTTTAGTTGTTTCAGCTATTTTTCTGTAAATTAGGGATGCCAATAGATATACTTTGCTCTGTGAATGAGGCTGGACTAGTATGGAGAAGGAAACCCTATAATTTACTCAAGTCATGTTCAATAAGATTCTTGAAATTTTGCTGAACTTGTCCAGTTTCATACGTGACTGAGTTGATTTTGATTAGTTAAAAGCCCATCAGTGGTTCAAGCTAGATGAAGAACTGAAGAACATAACTGCTGTAATCAAATGGATTGTCTTCTTTTCACATACATAAAATACTGTAATAAATTAAAGACAAACTGATAAAAAGGCTGGTTTGGTCTTTCAATATTAGACTCAGAGATTCATTTCAGAAGTAGCCAATTTGTAGCTAAGAGGAAAGTTGGATTTTAATAAACCTTTTGTAATCTGGTAAACTACAATAATCAAAAAAAGGTCTTGTCCCTACATGTACTTTTTGTAGATTTTAAACATATTTTTCTTTGTATTAACCTTTCAATTTCTTTGCCTATTGTGTATGTATCTCATTTAGAAGATTGTGGTGGAAAGGGGATTCTTAGTAAAGTCACAACGACTATTTCTTAAAAAGTCCACTTAAATCAATACATAACTACTGATATCTGTTTAATGGTTGTCTAAGGACAATTTATTGTTTTTCTTGATATTTGTTTTGACGGGAGAAAGGAAAAAAAGCTGTATTCATGCAAAGCAGGTCTTTTAGATTACTTCCTGTAGTAGTTTGGTAGTAAGTATTTACACTGATAATCTGTGCTGAGTGTAGTATTTTGGAAATTTAGGTGTCATTAAAATAGAACTCTTTTAACTCCACAGCTGAATATGCTTCTTTCATTTTTCTTATGTTGGTTTTGATCCACTGCAGCAGATTTTGAGTTGTGTTGAAATAAACTTTAAATCATTGCTTTCAAGAAGAGGAAAATATTACTGAACAAATTTCCTCTTCTTCTGTCTGTTTCCTTGCATAAATGCTACATTCTCATTTTGGATCCAGCTTTGGTCAGCAATCAGTTTCCTGGGGCAGTTATGTCCCAGTGTTTGAGCCCTTGTTAGAATCACTAAGTAACTCACAGTAACAGCAGATAATAGTATAAACTTGGTGTGTGAAGAACATGGTGTTTTTAGATGTATCAAGTGAACTCCATGTCAGGATTTGCTAGAGCTGAAGAACTACTGTTTGAAGTTTCAATATATTTCTTTGTCATGAGCGAATATTCAAAATCATGATCCTTCTTTTAAATGGAGATGCATCATACCGACTCTAAAATCTAAATGATATGTGCTAGTTTCATTTGGAAGTATAATTAAGGTGTATAATGTCATTTAACTGTTTAATGAACTCTGCATAATGTAATGGAATACAAATATTTGACCTTCCTGACAGTGACTGATGGATTGAAGTTGCACAGCATGATATCATTAGAATGTCAAATAACATCATTATTCATGATTATCAGGAATTATTCAGGTGAAATGGCAAATGTAATAGAAAGCTATTATTTTTGTGGGGGCCGCAGATTGACTTTCTTTGTCAGTATCAGTCTTTTGATGATACAGGGGGAAGATGCTCAGATTTATTGAGCTACAAAGAATTAATGTTATAGGTTAAACAAATGTCAGTAATATCAGAAAAGTACTTTCAATAGGTCATGTCATGTATTAAGTGTCTAAGAGTAACTACTAGAGGTAATGTTTTAACTTCTGCTTTTACTTCTGCTAAAATTTAAAGCCATCTTTAGATTACAGGGGTTTGCAGCATAAAAATATATCAATAACCACTATTTTCTGGCTGACATTTTTGATCAGCAGAAAGGAAAAATGCCATACAGAGTCTTTACAGTAGAACTGCAATTTCACCCTTTATTCTCAGAGGCCTATATTTGGAGCTCAGACCTTTGTTCTGAGAGAATTTAAACTGAAATCACAACAAGGTGTTTTTCAGTCACTTAGATGCTCAAGATGTTGATGGCCTGGCTCAGGAAGTACCACATACTTGGAACAGACCACTCAGGTGCCTAAAGCTGAGCACACACTTCTGCAGTTTGTTGAATTATGCCCCATAGAAATAAATGCTGAGTAACCTCTTTTGATTTTGGAGAATTAAGATCTCACACCTGAGACATGAATGAGCTGTGAAAGTGCATTTTGCCTGTTGGGACAAAAGCTGTAAGAATGTTTTGTGATGTGCTTTCTGCTGAATGTGAGCCATGCCAAAGGTTATGTTTTGGCCCTGACCTGCAGATACCAGCCATGCTATTCTCTCCAGTGGGAAGTGCTTAAGAAGGAGCAGCTGCTGTTCACAGTGAATACAGGGTGAACCTGTAAATTATTTAACTGACTGCACAGAACAGGCAATTTTCTCAGGACTCCTGGAATTTCCATGGGGTTTAGGTGGTGATGGTGGTGGTGCCTGTAATGAGCATTTTGTATACAGATTGGGTTTTATTACTAAGAGGTGGTCTAGGGACAGGTGGTCTGCTCTCCAGAAACACACACATTAATGTCATTTTAGTGTAGAGACACGGCTGGGCCTTGCCTTGGGCTTGTATGTTAGGTGTTGGTAGTTTAGTTAGGGATAGGTGTCCCTACTCACTTCCTAGCATGAGCACTTCTGTGCTTTGAAGCTTTAAAAATATTTGACCATTCTAGATGTCTAAGACTATCCACCCTCCTAATTCCTATAGCTGCCTAGGTAAATACATGCTGTCCAAAGATATTAAAACTACTGCCTTTGTGAGGTACTCCTACAGATTAAACAATAGAATGTAGCATGGAATTTAGTACAATTGCCTTTTATTTTACTTCCCCTGTTGAATTTTACAATTTCTGTTAAGCTCTACACAGCATCAGAGGAAGCATCCCTTTTATTTACCCTCCTTCCCCCCCTCTCCCCATAGATGCACTGACAGTAATTTGAAGTGCTTCTTGATTTGTTTAATGCTCTAATTTACTTTTTGTTCATGACGTGCAAGTCATAAAACCCGGCTGAAGTTTGTAGCTTGGAAATTTATGTGGAAGGATATTTTCTCTTAAGTGCCTGTACAATGTACCGTGCTTGAATGGGCTGACAGAAGGCCAGGTGATTTCCAGTACCTATTTTCAGGGCGTTAAAATATTCTGAATATTCTTTTGCTCCTTGCTGCTCTGGGGTTCTACCTCAGTCAACAGGTTTTCAATCTCACCAGAACTCCCACTTCACAAGTTGTCAAACGACTGCTCAAGCAGGAAATGGGAACCTTGAACATGGTGTGTATGATTTGAGGTGTGTGTTATTACCAGGGAGCTGAAAAGTAGCCTATCCTTGGATATGCAAAAGATGGTGAGATATAGCCCTGTACTGACTAGGAAAGTCTGGCAATGAGAGAGGAGTTATTGTAATTTTATTTTTTTTTCCTTTTAAAGCACTGGAATACAATTACAAAACTTTGTTGGGGTTTGCCAGCTGTTCATCCCCCCAGCAGCTGGGTGGGCAGTGCCTTACACGCTGGGGGCTGCAGCAGTGCTATGGTTTGGTGGCAGAATGGGGACAGTGTTTATCAGATGCTTCCAAGCTGAACGTTGTGCATATAGAGAGTGTGTTGCTCCTCTGAATACAGAGGATTCCTGACTTGCAAAGCAGTTCCAGAAGAAAAATCCCCGTGCCAGCAGTCTGCAGGCCAGAGCCAAGGGCGCTGACCGAGTCCTGTGTACAACATAAACAAATTCCTTTGTGATTTTCATCATTGTTTCTGTTATTTTATTGCACTTAGCTTACATTACAGAGTAAAACAATCAGAAGACCAGTCAAAGTGGTGCTGATTTGGCCTCTGTGTACTTGTGTGAATAGCCCTTATTAATTTAAGGTCTTTCTACTTATTCAAATGAGGCCATTTAATAAAGCTAGCTTTGAGTAGGACTTTTTAGGAGCAGATGCCGTATTTATATAGCAAAACCATAATTTTAAAGCTTTATGAAATCATAATAAAAATAAAAGATTTTTACGTATTACTGTCTTTGATTACTCATAATTTATTCTAAATAAAAGGAATGATGTATATGTGGGGTCAATACATTGTTTTTTCATAGATTCAACTGTCTTTCCTAACTGAGCTTGCCAGTTTGGGCTAAATTTGCAAGGAAAGAATATAAAGTATTTTGGATATGAACATTTATCATGTGTGTAGCATGTAAACACTTACATTTTATACTTTATCTTTAGGCTGGAAAAGTTAATTCCCTGCCAGATTTGGCAGAGGGGAAGATTGTATATCAAAAGTAAGTAGGCAGCAGAGTGGAGGACAGATACTAATGGTGACCCAAAATGAAGATTTTACAGGATTTTGCCTTTATTAGACAGTAGAGAAATTACAATAAACTGATTCCCCGAGGCATTGATCCATATGAAAACAGTTTGAGTGAGTTCTTAAACTGTTTTCACTGTTTTTGAAACCCTTTATTTATTGTATCACTAGTTAAACAGAAATGAAGAATGTCTTCCTATTTAAGAATCTTATTTCTCTTGAAGCCTTTGAGATATTTTACTAAGCATATGATATTGTAATCACACTATAGCTTAAAATACATCTGAGAATGTAATTCGTATATTCAGATACTCCTGGTATAGTTATCAGGCATGTGTTTTGTTTTCAAGAAGCTGCAGCACTGCAGTAGTACAATATAGTACTACAGCAGTACAGTATAATTTAGCTGATTCCACTCTCAGGTTAGTTTGTTGCTTTAGTCCAATGCTTGTGCATATGTTATCTTGCTTGATGACATGGAAAAAATTGAAATGGATTAAAATGCTTATAATGAATTATAATTGCCTGTATTCATAAGATAGATTGAAGTAGAAATAGCATTGTGAGCCATTACAGTTATAGGAGTTGATCAAAATTCTGTAAGGGTTATGTTTATCTCAAACTGATGATAAGAGAAACTGAGTTATGATATGGAAAATAAACATGAGATTGTTTTTTATCCTTTCCAGTGCAGGTGACTGGGGTTTTCCATAGGAGGATACATTTGCTATAGACTTTACTTAAAGAGGACTAGTTATGCACATGCGGTGTCCTTGCTCTCTTTGTGTAGAGTCCCTCAGCTCCTTTTCCGTGGCTACACAGGCCAAACAAGCAGCAAACAAATAGAAAAACCCTAATTTAATGATTACTAGTTGCCTCAAAAAACAGTAGGGTGAAAATTGCATCTCATCAATTTTTTTATGGCTATTACTGGAGTCAGGGACTGTGTTCAGCATGTACTTTGCACTTCAATTGTTAACAACTGCTACGTTCCATCTTGGAGTCTCAGTCTTTTCTGCTGGCTTGTAGGGATTCTTAGGTCTCTTACAGCGAGTTTAATGGAAGAATAATCAGATTTGACCTAAAAGATACTGTTTTCCTGTACAATAAAGAAAATCTCCAGTTTCCTAGGACTTGCTTTCTTTAGTTTTCCATCCTGCCCTACCATGGATCCAAGTAGAAATTTCACATACTTATTATAAGGCTGTTTATGGTCATGGCTATTTCTATATAGAGGCAACAAAGCAAACTTTTGAATACCTTCACTAAAATAAAAAAAAAAGCTTTTAACAAATCTGTTGTTTTGATGTAAATATGAAGTAAGGAGAGCACTGCTTCACCTTAAGGATACTGATATTTGAATTCAATGTTTTTTTCTTCATCTTCAGGGAATGTTGATTTTCCAGCAATGTAGGGCTGTGCACTGTAAACATAAAGAGATATTAGAATGATTACACATGGAGTACTTCCCATAAATATCTTTTTAGTCTATTTTAGGCAGTAGAACAAGTACTGTTGTAATGGCACATGTAGTTCTGTTCCTGATGTAGTAAATTTTAAGGGATCAATAACAGCTTAAAGACAGAATTAGTAGCTACCTTGCATGTCTCCATATGAATGTAATGGCTGTGTTATCTGTGAGGAGCTGATGGCTATAAAATGAAATGCATTTAAATAAATGCCTAAGGTTGATTAAAATATCATACAGAACCAAAGCACTTCAGCTGTAGATAGTCATTAAATTGACCATTAATAACTTACAATATAAGGAAATATTACCGTATTCATAAATTTTGCATGCAGATTTTATTAAGCTGGCATATTATATGAATTGATTCCCTGACACTTTCTGGCTGTGGTTGTATAGATAATAGTGTCTTGTAGGAGTTTTCTATAATCCGGGAATTCTGATTGACTGTTTCCAGCTAGACATCAGAGTTTTGTTCTGGGTGGCAATTCTTTCAACAAGCTGTTAATCAAAGAATGTAATTACAGTGTTGTGTTTAGAATGGCCATAATGTTTTGTCAGCATTTCTGTCACAAACTTTTTTTCTTCCAATGCTTATAACTTGAACATAAAAGCATTCTCAGACCTGTCAGTTATGGTTACGCTGTTCTAAACCAGCTCTGAAGAGCAGCTTTGGTGACACCTTCTATCCAGCCAGGGTCACCCCACCACCACTTCTGTATTGGCAAAAAGAATATATGGATGTGTGTGTGCTCACACACAAATGAATACACCCTTTATATTTGTAATACCTGCCCAGTGTAGTCAGGCCTTCAGTGACATTTCTTATGCATGAATTAAGAGCAAATATCCCAAATTATAAAATGAGGTATATCTTTGGCATGTGATAATGTCATTGTAGAATGCTTTTTAATACAGTTCAGGGAGAGAACTTGGTAGGACATAGCAATAATAACCTATAAGTTTCTCTTTATTAAAAAAATTAAAAAGTAGTTGGAAATAAATCAGAATGAGAAGTTTGATTATTTCCACAACATAAACTCAGGTTGATTTCAAATGCATTCAGGAAAATAAAATATGTGGATCATAAGGAAAATATAATTTCTGTGGTTTGAAAATATAATTTCTCTAGTATGAAAATATCTCCCACTGATGAATTTCATCTTTCATAAAAAGTATGAGATTTATAAACTGAAATAGGTTTTAGTGTTTTCTTCTAAAAAGAAGCATTAAAAAAGGATAAAGTTGAAATGTTTTAAGCTTATCATAATGTGAGAATTCATTTAAACAATTCACCTGTAGGAAATGTTACTTAAAGCAACCTCTTGCAATATGTTTCAATTTTAATAGGAGGTCTTTTTTCTACTGAAAACAAGTTTCTAAACAAAATCAGATTGTTAAGGTTTGCTTAGAAATAGCAGATTGCCAGAAAGGTGGTGAGGAAACTCCAGTTCTTTGCAAAATGCCTTTCTCTCAGTGTCCCAGTGTGAAGATTTTCTGCTTACACTTTCTTCTATAGGAAATATTCTGACTTGCTTAGAAGCAGACTTGTCAAAGGAGCTTCTAAGGTGCAAGGCAGTGCTTGTTTATCTAGACCCAAAGGTAAAAGGTAAATTCATACTTCAGTCAGAACTACAACACAGAGCAGGGCTGTTTTAGAGGGCTGGAGCAAAAAGTCTAGTAAGAGAGTTCTGCATTAAGGAGCTTTCTACATGTCAGCTCTTGGAAAGGCAGCAGTTTTTGTTTTCCCATTTTACACTTGTATTAGCACCGGGGCCAAGGCTGCATTCCTGGCCAGCGATCCCAGTGCTCGGAGCTCTGGTGGGGGCTCAGCACACACAGCCCAGCCAGAGGCTGAAGCCAGCACCAGCCAGAGGCTGCTCTGCCTGGGTGGGGGTGACACAGGGCTTCTGCCTGGGTGAGGGTGACACGGGGCTTCTGGCTTTACACATCAGTTACTTACAGGTGTAAGATGCTCACGGAAATTTAAAGACATTGAAAGCATCAAATTCCTTGCATGATTGGCTGTGGGATGCAGGCTTTTTCTCCAAGCTTCTTCAGCCTAAAGCAGACTCCTTATCTGCTAAATTTGCCCAATGCAGAAGTTTTTGACACTCAAATACACACAGAGGATTGCTCAGAGACAAATTTCCATGGCAACCCTGAAGTCACCTCTCAACAGACTTTATGCTGCTTTTCTATCCAGCTCTTTCACAGTACTATTACCAATAAATAAACTAAGTTTTTCTCAAAACATGTGTTTGGCAGGTGTTTGTATGGCACACAGTGACCTCTCTAAGAATCTGCTGGACTCTGAATTGTTTACCTAACTTCTTATTTTATTTAAATGCATTAAAGTGTAGTTGTTTAATGAGATAAACTAAGAGAAATTAATGAGAAACTAATAGAGAACACTTTTGGTTCATATTCCAACAAGCAAAAATTTAGTCAAAATTCTGTTAAGTGTGCTCGAAGTTTAAAGTTTATGAAAACATGAATCCCAAACACTCTCACTGTAATTCATAAAAGGAAGTAAATCACAAATGATTGAGAACCTACACTACCCTAACATGCTTCCATGTATTTTTCATCTCTCTGATAGATACTGTCTCACCTTGCTAAGGTTGAAGTATTTACTGTTGATTATATGTGCATGCTGCACATAGTCTTGGTGGGAGAGTGGATGAGGTTTGAAAACACATGTGTTGGAGCATTGACAGTATTGCCAGGCTTGTGTAGGGGAATGGGAGGAGGGGAGGTATTTGGTTAGGGTTCTACAGGAAGTGACTTAAAAAATTAGCCTATAAATATTTCTTGCTTTTTGATGAAGGGTTGTTACATGTACTGTCCTAAATGAACATTAAAGAAGCAGGAAACTAAAACAACTAGAGAATCAATGTAGTCGGTAGTACATATTAAAAAATAAAATATAAGTTACTTACAAAAAGGTTTTCGGTGTAACTGAAAGTAGAAGAAGCTGCCGTGGCCTGAAAAACTGATTTGGTGTTATAGGCTTTTCCCCTCAGCTGTATTCTTGGATATGTTTCCTCTTGCTTCTTTTTCCCCTGGATGAAACATTCCTATACTTGACAGACAATAACAAACCAGTCCCACTGAGCCCAGGGGGGCTAGTCAGGGCTGGGGAGTTATACACTGAGTGTTATATATTACACTGCCTGTGGTATATATATTTTTTCCTGGTGTTGGAGTGAATGCTTGTTGTGTAGCAGCTCCAGTGGTTTAGATTGTGCTGCTTTGGAGCTGGTCAACCCTGCAGATCTCTGAGCTGCTTGGGTTTGCTTTCTGCCTTGGATGCTGAGAGAACCAAGCACAGCAGCACTGGGGGTATCTTGGAGCAGTGCAGGAACAGCACGGGGGACAAACCAAGCTGGCATGACTGGGTGAATCCCATGAACTTTTGTTTTTGCACTGCTGAATACTAATCAAGGAAAGGATGGATTATGAAGATTTCCAAATAGTGCACGAGATACATGTGTATGAAGTATGTTAGATTGAGAAGCTGATAAATGTTACAAAAGATGTCTGTAACTTATTTCTCTTTGATGTGCCAGAATGCTTCCTGCCATACACGTTATCTTTGATACATTGAACTGATATTAGAAAGCCTTATGTCTAATCCCTTCACTTATGCTGAGCTTTAGAACTTGAAATACTGAATTTTAATTTAAATTAACTCTTTATATTCTCTTAAAAAAATACACTTAACCAGCTGAGCAGAAATCACATTTTTGCCGATCAAATTTATGCTTGCCTTTGAAAAAGTCTTTCTTGTCAACAAACCGTACTGGTGTCAGAAAGTAAGTTTGTACTTGTTTGATGATCTTTTTTTGTTCAATATGTTGAACTGAAATTGTGGAAACATAAGCATAAAAATGCTGGGGAGCCTGTCACGTAGGGTGGTGCCTTCTCTTGCTTATTTTTGGTGCTTCAGCTGTTCCTTCGATGCCCTGTATCCCTGCTTGCAAAGCTGAGGCTGAAAAGACAGAAGATGTTGGACATGAAAAGAGACCTAGTAAAATATCTATCTAGAGAAATCTGCTGACTGAGAAAATCAGGAGCTAAGACAAAACTAGCAAAAATCCTGGTCAAACCTTAGAAAGTAATGTTAGATGGTGAGCTTAACAACCATAGCCATTAAGTGTGCTGCTTAAGCCAGTTTTATTTTCCTTTTTTTATTTTTCCTTGCTGAGGACAGAATGAAAACTTTCCAAATAGTTTTGTTTTGATTCAATCAAAAGGGTTTGTTCTGTTCCTGGACTTAAAAGAATATTTGAAGTAGTAACACAAATATAATTCCAATTTAAGAGCTGACAGTTATTAAAACATTTTTTTCTGAAAAATCAGAAATATTATGTAAATAAAAACTACTTTAGTATATTTTTTTAAGGGATGCTTGAACCAACTTTTTCTGGAACTTTTTCTTCTTCAAGGGCAAGTGTTCACCTCCTTTCTTTGGTGACAGACTTCTCCAGTTAGCCATCTGCATTGAATTTCTATTCCTGTGTCCTTGTGCTCCTCCTTTTTAACATTCAGGTCTGTAAACAACTGTCTTATTGCTGTTGCATCTCTTCTGGAAGGGCTGTATGAACATTGTCCCAAGTGTTCTGTAAATACTGGTGGGGAAGGGGAGAAGAAACTTGCACATCACTCCTTCTGCAGTGGGAGGAAAGGAAGAGATTTGTTTCCCCATGAGGTATCCCTATTTTCCCTGCTCTTTCTTCAAGCCCATTAATGAAAGACAGATGCACTTTCTAGACATTGGAAGGGCAGTGAGACTCCAGAAGAGCAAAAGCCAGAAGAATGAGAATCTCCAAGTCATTTTCAGCCTTCCCAAACAATTCATAATGCTCAGAGTGTGTCTTTGAGCATTTCAGCTGGAAGAGCTTGTTTTAGTATCATTAACCTGAATTGTGCTAAATCTGTTGCTGCCTCCCGGCAGATTGCAAAAGGCTTTGTGGAAAATTTGTCCAACATTGCTGTGTATGCTTCCAGCAGGTTGTTACATGGCTTTGATGGATAGGATACAGGTAGGAAAAATCACCACAACATCTGGGAAAGTAAGAAAACAGGCAGAGATATTCTTCTGGAAGAAGGTGACTACCTAGAGGTGCTGACAGATGGTGAATAAACAAACTTTTCATGTGATTTGATCAACTAATTATGGGTTCAGACCGCATAATGCAGTGATATCAAGCCAAAACCAGTCTGTATTTATTGCAGATTTGAGAGTACCTGGCACTTTGACTCAACTTAATCTCTCCTATGTAACTACTTCCACCTCAGCAATTATGATGGAGAAGAACATTGTTCTGTCCCTGACACTGCTGTTGTAAATACTGTCAAGATGATATCAATGTGAATGTCACTATCAAAGGAGGCACTGAGGTTATTCTTTGTGGGGAGGATATAACTTACACCCATTCTGCCTTAGACAATGATGGATTGCTGTGGAATGTTCAAGAAAAGAAACTTTTATCAAGTCATGAAAAGCAATGTGCTGGAGATTAATAAGACACAATGGGGAGGGGGAAAAAGCATCAGCAGAAACCTTGACTGTCAGAAAGCTCCTGAGAATAAGGTGTGCAATTAATGTATTTCTAGTCTGTTATGCCTTGTATTTTTAAAATTTAGGGGTTAAAACCAACACTGCATTATAGGACAAGGCTTCTATGCTTGTGAAGAAGTACTATGAGATGATTAATAACCATTATTGAAATTCCTAAGAGTCTTTGACATCTGGGAAATTAAGGCCTGAGGGACTTCATCGCTGAGCTTTGCAATTCTAAAAAGTACGCAGCATTTTTCACTTGTCTTATTGATGGTAACAAATTCTACTTAATCCTGATTTATCTACTTTTCCTGAAAAATCAAGACTTAACTGAGTTTTTTAATAATATGCACATATTACTAATGAAACTTGATCTACTTAATTTAACATGAAGAATAAAAGCAGACTTTGCTCTTGTATGCTTTAGCATTCAATGAGGCAAATGGTAGATGCCAGGTTTTGGGAGGAAGCAAGTAATGTTTATTCAAGCCACTTGATTTTCCTGCAATTTATGGGATATGATAATTGCTGCAATTTTAAGATCAAAAAGCCATTTCTATTCATTTGAACACTAATGTCTTTAGGGGTTTGGGACTTTCTATTAATCCAAGATGTATAAAGGCTTAAAAAAATAAAATCCCAGATTTTAGCAATGAGTAATGGGTTTGAAGGAGTGCATGAAATATGATGGTTCTCTGTGTGAAATGAATATCGTGGAGAGCTTTATCAGTAGGGGTGAATTAAACACACTGGAAATCCATGAATCGCCAATATTAGAATAAAGAAATCTATGTGCTGTGCTTCAGCATAATGGATTGGAAATGGAGGGAATGTATGTACATGTATACAAATATGCAGTTAGAGAATTTAAAAAGCTATTATTGAGAAAAAAAGTATTATAAGAAAATTTCTAATTCTAATGAATGAACTCTTTAACATGCTGGTAATGCTGCTTCATTTAAATTGAAAATTTCAGATGATATGAAAAGAATATTCCCCAAATGGCATCCATGGACTAGGAGTAAATGCAGTCAGCAGAAGCACTGTACTTTCATCTTTGTGCTTTCAAGAGTCTGTGTTATAAAATGTCTCTTCATTCGTGTGTGTCACACTGGAGCAGTGTCTGCAACCTGTTCCTGAGTGAGTGAGGCTGTGCCCAGTGAGGACACACTGGGTGACGGGATGAGGGCAGGCTGGTCACACTTGCACTGTCTGATTTGGTGTCAATAGCTGTGAAAAATGCTTTCTCCTTGAGATGGTTCTGAAGTTTTGTCAAGCTATGGCTTGTGCTCAGGACAGCTCCTGCATCCTTCTGGGAAAACTGCTGTTATGCTGTGGTTGATCCAGTCTTCTCTTCCTTGGTGGTGAGCTGTGTGATCTGTTTGCTGTTGGCACAGGGCAAACAGACTCTTCAGGGTGTGAATTTGATCCATATTGAGCCACTTCATGGCACCTTTCAAAGGCTTTGTAAAGGCCACTGACAGACTTGCCAAGGTGAGGTGGTTGCGACTGGAGTCCCTGCTCCAGGCTGCTGGGGACCTTAAAATCTGCAGGCTTTTGTATTTATTTTTAAACGGTCTGTTTTTTGGTAAGTAAAAATCACTGTGGTTAAACCATAGAGTATTTAATAGAGTTGGTAATCTTTCCCCTAGGAAGTGCTTTCTCTAATGACTAGGTCTATAGGCTCTTATCCTAGATCCTATACCTGCTATTGTTTATTTACAATTAAATACCTCAAAAATGGACCTTACTCAGCACAACCAGCTTATGGATTAAATCAATGAACTGTAATCTTACAAGAGTGAAAACGTGCATCCAAGTCCTTCTAGAGGGATGTTTCTCCGGGTGATACGGCAGGAGCTCACAAACTGTGTAAGTCCAAATATGACAAAGTAGCAACCTAAATTTAAAACCAGTTTGTTGATTGCAGTTAAGTACAAATTTTCCACAGTATCACCTCCGAACCACAGATCATTTTCCTGTTTGCAGTGCACGCAGGTGTCTTTTGCACCGGCCCCTGGTAGCACTGACAGGCTCAAACACTCCCTGCAGGAAGTGGCCTGGACAGACGAGTCCCTTTTTGGCAGGTTCTGTTTGGGTATAACTTCTGATCGTTTGGAGACCACTGCTGAAAAAAACCCAAAACCAACCAACCAAAACAAACCCCAACACAAAATGGAAACCTCACTGGCAGGAGGATGACTGCAACCCTTCCTGCTTGCCCTGCCTGCGCCAGCTGCCGCGCAAAGGGCCGTGCCACACCCCGTTTGCCTTCTCCTGTTGTTCCTCCCTAGAACCTTCTTTTAATAGCACCTGCCTGCTAGAGGACCTCATTCCCATCTGCATATTTGCCAGCATATTCAAATACCAATTGTGTGAAACTTGTCTGTAATCATCTGGTGTCCTTAACCAGGAAGACTACAGCACACAAATGCTGTTCATATTTTCCCTGAACTGGTGGTAAAACCTGAAGAGGTGCTCTAGACTGAAGAGTATTAGAAAAATTTAGCCAGGGCTAATCTGGGACAGAAAACATCACAAAAGTTTGCCTCCCACTGTAATGATCCCTTAGAATCCATGACATAGGATCCTAAGAGTTCAGTGAACTGGGTGCCTGAATATTTTCATATGCAAGTTCTCACATTTTGCAGAAAGCTGAGGCATTTTTTACTGCCATAAGATTGGGGGGGAAAAAAGGAAATTCTTGGAGAAAGCCCTGGGAGGAAGAGAAACATATCTGCTAGGCAATTGGAAAGGCTTCCTACTGAGAAGCAGCATCTGCCAGGTGTCATAGTTTTGATAAATTTTCTAGGAAGCTGTGTCACTACAAAACAATGGCAAATGAGCTTTTCTAGGTGTAAAAACTTCCTTTCCAGCTTAAGATAAAGCCTTATTCTCCAAGCTGAGGAAAGAAAGATCAGCTGATAAGGTTTAAAGTTTGGTTAACACCAAAAAAAAGAGGAAGGAATGGATTCACTTTCAACAGAATGCATCCAAAGATTTTGGCTGGTATGTAATGCCGTTTTTCTGGACCACATGCAATAATTCAATGAACACATATTTACATTTTATAAACTCAAGTTACTGATCCATGTTTCCTTAGTCACTCTGAGTTAAGAGGGTTACATATGGTTGATGTTTAAAGACAGTGATGCATGAGAAAAAGCAAATAAACATGTGATTCTGTAGTTGGTGTTAATTTTTATTACAGAATCCAAAATGAGAGATTGAAACCTAGAATGAAAGGCAGATAAAATGTCATTTTTATAATTCAATTCTCTCCAAAGAACTGTGCCAATCATGCAACTGGTAAATTGTTATTACCCAAGATAAGCATTCAAGTTCAGTGGCTTATTGAATTATATCAGCTGACTGAATGATTAACTTCCCTGTTTTTTTACCAGCGCATGGTGTAAAGGGAGTATACAAATAAAAAAAATCAAAGATGCCATAGAGTTGATACATTTCCTCATTTCTCTTTTGTGAACTTTATTGTTTAGAGAATCATGAAATTTTAACTTGAAAACTGTAGTGGAGATTTTTGTGAAGAGTTAGAGTGTTTCACTTGAATGCAAAGAATTTTTATTCTCTGGTAGGAGGCAGCTGTTCTTTAGAAAACCAACACAGAAACTTTACCCAGTAGGTTTCTTGCTTTCTCTCCCCCTTTGGCATGCAAAGATGTACAAAACTTAAGTCTGGGAGTTATTTTTGTTGCTACTGCCTTATATATGAAATAATAACACCTTTCCTTAGACTCCTTAGCAAAGTTGTGATCAAGTAAAGGCTGTGCTGCAGGGTGAGAAGAAATGAAGGAGTGATGAAATCAGGAGCTAAGTCACAGTCCAGATTTCTTGCTGCTTTGTGGTTTCCTTACGTGCTTGTTCTCAGTGGATTCCTGCACAGGTATTGAACTGAAAAGCTGCAGGTATAGAAGCCATAAAGTACTTCATGGTTTTTGAAATTGGGAGACATTTAAGATCAGTTTTATTACCTTCTATGATTTGCTTTAGAACATATTTCTGTAGTCTCATATAAATATTTGAAAAATATCAAATGGAAATGAAGAACTACTGGTGCTTGATTTTGCAATGTGTATTTTCTAGAAGTTGAAAACAACTCAGCACTGGCTGTTCATGGCATTCTTTTGGGGGCCAAGATAATGAGAAACACATAAGGCACAGTCTGGAAATTTTGCCTTTGGATGTTTTGAAAGATACTTCAAGAGAGTTTTTTGATCTTGTGCCTTTTAGGAAGATGTGTGGCATTGTTCTTCTCTCTTCTCTAACCCTCCAGACCCCTCAAAAATTTTAAACAATAAAACACACTGCAAAAATAGAATTTTCAAGAGCTGACTGACCAAAGGAGATATTTTTTTATTGGATGCATTTTTTTATGTTTTTTAAGAAAATAGGGTATATCCCAATAACGATAATTTTGTAAACTGCTGGGAAATAGTCACACACATCCTTTTTGAGTTTTTTTGGGGTTTTTTAGTTTGTTTTTTTTTTCTGTTTGTTTGTGTTTTTTAGGTTTTTTAAATTATGGTTCTAGCATAATTCTATGTGCTATCAGTTAAAAGAGGGAAAAATTACTGGAATTTCCAGGGCTGCAACAGGGAGGGAGGAATGAATATTCTACTGTTTGCAAGAAGTCTTAAATCTGAACATTTCAGGTTAAGTCACATCCTTCAAAATTAAATGTAGAGACCATTTATCTCCTTAGTAGTCATAAATCCATAGAGAAAGCACTTCCTTTGTTAGCAGGGTTGAAGACATCTGCTCAACACCGGCAGCACAGGCAGTGAGTGGGATTACAGACTTACAATGTAATGGTCTAAGAGATCTATTTTAATATGGCTAAGAAAAAAAGTAAAGTATAATTTCTTTTTTATCCTCTCATAAGAGTTTAATTAAAGGTTTTGTTTTCTTCAGGCAGTACAGTAGGAGTAGATTAAGCTGGTGTGAAACTTGCATCGTAAAAAGGGCAAAAACATTTTAAAAATGTTTAGTTTTCTGGTGGTTTTTCTCTGGAGTTGTTAAAAAAGATTTCACTATAAAAATTATCAAGTATTAAAAAGTCAGAATATCTAAAAATCTGCCATCTTAAAACCAAGTTACAGAAATCTCATTTGGGGGAAGGAAATCCCATTTAACACAATGCTTATTTTGATGAAATGTTTAGATAATAATGGAAGTCTGAAAGAAAGAAAATAAAAAATGTTGGTAATGTAAATTACGTGATAACAAATTACACCACACTTTCTTTTTTAGACTGTTTTTTGTTTTTTTTAAGTAGTATTATTAGCTTTAATGTTGAAATTAAAGCAAGCAAACAGTTCAGTAGTTTGAGCTCTGAGTTGTGCTGCGTGTGGCATGAGTAGGTTCAGGGAAAAGTGTTGTTTCGGTTGATTTTTGTGGAAAGCCTCACATTTTTGACCAAAACTCCAGTAGTTTACTGCTATTTCCCAGCAGTACAAATATATGATGAACTCACTTTTCATGGGTTTCTGTTTGACTGCTGGGGTCACGTTGGTGGGGAAGTCCTCAAAGCGTCGTTACCGTTCAAGCACAGCTGTTGTGCTGCTGCAAAGGGGCAAATCTGGGCCAGAGTGATCAGCTCGTTGTTAAGGCTGGCAGTAAGGTCTGCAGAAGGCTGGATTCGCTTCCCAGCTCTGCCAGTAACTTTCCTATTTTTTAATCTCTTTGTCTCAGAAAGTGGCAGTGCTGTTCCCACAAGGCTGAGCAGATACTTTCTGATCCCAAAATGTCGGGCGTTTGACACTGCAAATAGAAGAGGAATGTAAATACTTGTAAGATGTTCTGACATGCTCGTTGCTACCTACGACATCATCATCATAAACATTCTTAAATACCGGGAAAAAGCATGATGCATTTAAAAATAGCATGGCAGACAGGACACGCTTTCCTTCAGCCAAAACAAGATCAGAGAGATGCAGATTTTGAACTACCTTGTGATTCATCCCCAAAGCCTAATATTAATAGCACCCGATATTTTGTAATTTGTTCAAACTTTGCTTTTAGAGAAGAGAAAATTATGTGTGGGTGCCAGATAGGTTCTGCTGCTTGCTGCAAAAGTGGAGTGCTCTGCTTTGTGTTGCCTGGTTAGGTCATTTCTTCTTCTTAGATCCATATGGTACTCTTTAAAAATTAAAAATCTTCCTGAAGAATAACTTTTAAAGTAAACTTTCACAGATGGGTTTTGGTAAGATGTCAACAAACATGACCTTTCAATCTCTAGTGCAAATGGCAATAAAACCCAAGCCTATCTAATCTGCCTGCAAATAGCTGTAGCTTCACTGATCTAGTCTAATCAAAGGAACAAGCCCACAGGGGTTTAAAGGATTTCTTGCTGTTGCTGCAGCCATTAATTTAATTGCTAGAGTACAGTGAACTCTCAGAGTACAGTAAATGTTTGGATCTGCAGGGGGATAAATAGCTGAACCCTTGGAAATAAAATCTAAAGCAAATAGGGTTTTCTGTGCAATTAGTGTTGTCTTAAAGTATATTTTAAAAGCAGGCCCCAGTAGAGCTGACATGAGTTATCATCTGCGTTTCCATGTGATGTACCACCGGTTATTCCAACGTGTCCTGCAGTAACTCCAGTGAATTGCCTGCAAGTGCCAAGTGAAATGCTGAGCGATAACGTGTGGCAGCAGTGCATGTGGGGGTGGTAACACTCATTCCATCATCTGCCTGGCTGCTGCCATGCTCATCCTCTTAAAATTATAGTCTCCATTTTGAGATGCTTTTCCCCCCAAGGATGAATTTTCAAGGGGCTACTGCACTTTTAATTACATTTAAAGGTAATTACTATACAGGGCAGTGCTTAAATTATTAGTGGAATGTAAAAAACTGATGATAGGGATGAAAAAGACTTCTTGAACAGACTCTTAACTGTGCCGGTCTAAAGTGATTCCAGAATGAGGAAGGTGTCTGAATTTTAATTTTATGTGGTGCTTCTCAGGGCAGAGTTGCCTTCCTTTCAGTCTCAAAGGTATTTTGCTTTTGGTATTAGTATTAATAGAAGTATGACTTTAGCAATTGTTCTATAAGGTGTCTTTTTGTTTTAATCAAGTACAGAAAATGAATGTTGTTTTCAGGAAAAATCGTTTCTCTGTAAAAGTCTGAACAATTTACTGGTCAGCAAAGTTGGGTGCTTTCCCTTTTGGCAATGCATATTCCCACTTATGGAATGATGAATCGATTTCATTTAATAATGAGAATTGGCTTGAGGCAAAGCAAAGCTTAGAATAAAACAAAAGCGATCTTTATTGAGTTAGAGTTTAAATTGCCCTCTACCCACTCTCCATCCTAGCTCTAACACGGCTCCTTTAGCTGCACTCTTGCTGGGGCAAGGACTGGGGAAAGTCACTGTCCAGCCTGTGGAGGTCATGGGACAGAGGAGGGTTGTATGAAGATGCAAATGTTCATCATAAAAGGAGTAGAATTTAAGATCATTTGTAGTTTGAAATGCAGAATCCCAAGTACAGTCGTTGATTCTTAAGGTCTTTGTGTGAGATTTTCAGATATTTAGATGAGCAAGGACTTACATTCATGACTCTGAATTCTAATTAATTGGTTAGTAATAAATACTGAAGATTTAGCTGTAGCTTCCAGTGCTGCCAAATATTTAGGAGAAACAAAGCTTTTCATGACGTCTTTTTAGGAGATGTAAGAGGAGTTGTCGTGGTTTCATTNAGAGTACAGATGTATTAAGAATTTTATGTGTATGCTTCCTTTTTAATGGAAAATTGAAGACCTCATTTTGGTTTCCCATTGATAACCACAAACCCCACTGGCATTTCATCGTAATGAAGGACAGTGAGTTTAGTGCTTCCTCCTAGCTTCACAATGTCATGTGGGTCATCCCTTGTCATCCCTTGCCATGTACCTTAGGCAATTTTATGAAATGTATTTCTCACTGGGCTTGGGTAATCCAGCAGAATTATTAATGAGAAGGTTAAAAAAACTCTCTACAAATTGGCAAGTTTATTTATAGATCACATGTGACCACTGAAATGCAGGAAATCTCCAGGGAAAACTGTTGTTACCCACGTCTAACAGCGTGATCCAAATTAGAGTCTTTTATAAAGGTACAATTGAAACAGCCCCTGCCTTGCCAGTAGAACCTCCCCTGTGTGGAGCCCTCCATTGATTCAGGCACGTTTTTCTTTAATGCAAATGAATTTCCAGTGTAGTTATTCAATGAGCAGCATTTCATCAGCAGGTCCCAAAATGGGGCTTGGCAGCTTTTTTTGCAGTACTGTGCAGTTCTCAGGGGCACACACTTTGTGCATCAGATGTGTCACACTTTCTGTTAGCAACAAAAGAGCTAAGGATAGGCTTTAAGCAGTGTTTAGGCATTAAAGATGCAGCTGACTATTCAACAATTTCAAAATTACTTTGGTGAATATTAATTTCTAATTAAAAGCTTTTGTAGTTCTGTCTGACCACAGCCAATATTTCTAAGAGAAACAAATATGAAGTATCATTTAATGCCAATTGGTGACTTTTTAATCCATGGAGTGTACGTGCTTTTTGTTCGTGTTGTGCTGCTCCAGAAGGGATTGAATTTCTATGTGCTGGCGTTGTAATCTAGGACTACACCATCAGTGTACTTCAAATCAGTCAGGTATAGAAGTAAGAAAATTCCAACAATGCCCTCAATTTTTTTAAAAAAAGGTTTGCTCAGGCACGCGGTAATTAAACTGTCCATGACCGCATGTAATTACACCATTATATACCCAGTCCTGTTTCTGTAATTTGGATCATTGGAGGGCAAAGTGTCAAAATCTCTCCAATGATGTTTAATTCCGTTTTAACATTTCCTAGAGGAATTGCTTTGAGTTCATTTTCAAACCACAAAACTTAGGAAACCCCTTGAAGTTTGTCGGAACTGTGTAAGTTACGGCTACTTTTCTGAATTGGTTTGATCGTGCAGTCATTCATTGCCATACCTTCTGATCTGTCTCTGATTCTAGCAAACAGGCAACACTTAGAGTAACATAGTTCTCCCGGATTTTCACAGTACTTTTAGGAACCTGAAAATGGGTTGAAGGGTTTTCATTTTAACATGAATACATGCTTTCATTCTTTTAGTTTTTAATCACTTTGCAGAACTTTTATGTGTTGGTATGACTTTTTGCAATGAAGCACAGTATAGGAATTGCCATTGGACTCTTTATTGAAATCTATAAAATAATCTAATGTGGATTTTATTGTTCATGCTGTGCTCTCATTTGTTCTGTTTAAAAAATGAGAGGGGCGTATTTCAAAAAAGGGTGTGTCTTGAGAGCTATAAATATACATGTGGGTTTTTCCCCCTCAATTAAGATTTTTTCACTTTGCAGAAATATTTTCAAATTATATTCCTAGAATAGTAATTCAGAAGGTTTGTGATTAATTACTGCTACCCTGCCATTAAATCTCAAGATATTTAAAGAAACTCTTTCTTATAAAAGTTGGATTCATCATATGAAATAAGTAACTGCAAGGTTTTTTAATAGAAGATTTAATCTTCGTTGCTCCCAGGAGTTTGACCATTGAATTCAGTAGGCTTTGAATCAAGATGTAAAATAGGATAAAGAGCTGCACTAAATCTTACTGGATGCGAGGTCAAGTCTCTGGTCTTTCAGTGACCAGCTTTGGTGCTGAAAAGATTTTTTCCACTTCCTTCCTCATTTTCTCTGTTTCAGCAACAGTGACAGTATAATCACAGTCACTGAAAGCCCCAAGAGCTCCGATTAGGTTCTGAAATGACGACGTGGAAGTGGCAGTTTCTCCATGGGTGATAGAGTGTGCCTAAAGCAGCAGGAGGGCTAATTAGGCAGAGTCTAAGCCTCTGTGTCTCTGTTTCTCCGTATACGAGGGCAGAATAATTGTTCCACTTCCCGCCCATGTTTTTAAAAATGCACTCATTAAAATGTAACCTTTTTGAGACAGACTCTGCCTTATTATGCATGAAGCATAAAAAGGAGCTATTTTTAGTATAAATTAATACATAAATCAAAAAAAGGTTTGGGTTTAAAAAATGAATAAAATTAGTTAATTTCTTAAGCAGACACTTACTCTGGAAGCNGTGAGCATGATGCCCAATTATTAACTAGCACATGCCAACAGACTAATCATGTTTAAAAAACTCTTGATGCTTTTCCCAGCCTTTATAATAGTGTCTCTTATATGTTGGCTCCTAGGGACACAACCTGGAAATCAGGAGTGCTATTAAACTAATTACAACACAGACCAAAACCTGTTCTTGCCCCAAAAGGATGAGAGTGCAGAATATACACAAATTGCATATAGTTCCTTTAATAGCAGTGTGTATGAACAATAAATGTCATTTGTCCCTGCCCTTTCTATTTATGGAGCTTTGCACATATAGAGACAAGAACTGAAAGAAAATTACTTTTCCCTACCAGATTTGAAAGGCAGGGACAAACCAGTGCTTATGGAAAGACAATTTATTGTCTAAGTGCCAGGAAGATGTATTCATTTACTAGAACTCAGCATCAAAGTGGACAAGGTCTGCTGGACAACAAGGCTTCCCAGATTCCTTGTAAACATACTGTAACATGTCCTAGCAACTTGTTAGATGAGAGAGGATGGCAGCTTTCAAATGCCAAGGAATCACTGAAATGCCTATTGGCTACAGGAAGGAAAATGAGATAGCATGGGCTTTTAAAACTTGGAAAGGTTTCGACTGCCAGGCTTGGAATAATCAAAGAATTTATTTCATAGTGAACATATTAGACATATAAGAAGGCAAGAAAGCTTAGGAAGACCTTATAAGGAATATTTAGCACAAAATGAGGAGTAGATAAGACAAGTATCCCAGGAAGAGAATAATTAGAAGAAAGCCAGTAGTCTAAAGACAAACAATTAGAAACTGGCTTACATCCAG
>WAAG01023055.1:0-12917 GCA_013390105.1 Tichodroma muraria
AAGAAGGTGGAAAGAAGCATAGATTTGCCAATGTGTTGTAACATAGTTGTACGAGCAAAGCAAGCTTGTAGGTGTAAAAAAAACCCCAAACATTCTGTCAAATCAAAACATAGGCTTATTTCTTTCAAGGCTCTTTACACCATATTCTCCCACATGACATGTGACAGATGTGTTACGTATAACATATAACATATTACATATAACATAATATAACTCTTCTGGCACTTAGTGTGTCACACCAAGTGCCAGAAGAGTTACATGTATCCCTAACACAGTGAGTCTCCCCACACTTTCCATCTACCAGAATTGGACTAGACTAATTTCACCCTCTGCCTTCATAAGTAATGACAATACAAGATCAGAATTTCTACTGAGATAACTCCTTGTGTGCATAAGCAGCAAGAAAGCAGAACAGCAAAAAAAAGAAGAGTATTCATATACTGATAAAACATCCCACACCACTGCAACTAGCCAATTATTTAACTACCATCTAATTTACACTTGCTATAGTAACAGAAGCTTAGGCAGTGTTGTAGCCTTTTTTTTTTTTTTTTGCTTGTTGGTTTCCCCTTTAACAAAACAGATAGTAATGGTGAACGTGAAACAAGTACCATGGGAAGCTATCACAAAATTTTCTTCAAACAGCAGGGGAGAAAATATAAACCTGAAACAGTTAAAGACATACTTATAGGCCAACAACTCTTACTACTAGAGAGACTGCAACTCTTCCACATATTTTGAAAAGTTAGAGGAAAATAAACGCATAAGTTAGTAGAAGCTAAAACAAAAGCTCAAAAGTGCAGTGTTAGACAAAATATTGCTGCTAGAGATTTTAAGTGTTATGCCTTCAGGAACCTTTAAAGGAAGGCTGAAGTAAATCATTAACAGAAAAACACGTGCATTTGGGTTTCATAGCAAACTGAGCTTGACCTTTGACACTTAATAAAGTCTGAAAATGCTGTGGTAGGAAGAATAAACAAGGAACAAATCGATAAGAAATGGCTGTGACCACTTGTTTTTCCATTTAGGAGTCATACAAGAATGTTTTCTGCTAACTGAGACTCTTTTCAAAGTACAATGTAATCACATTTTTAACTAATAGCTTAAAAAATTGAGCTCCAGAACCAATTTCCAGGCACGTATTTATCTTTCCTTTCTTCCTCTCAAATTAGCACCAGTTTGTTTATTCTTTTTTTTTTTTTAATTCCAAACAGCTGAAGGCCAAGAATCATGTTCTGTTTTGATTTAGGACCAGCAATTTTCTACACAAGGAAGTACTAGTTATTAACTTCAAAGATGACATACTGATTTTCCAGAAAGATTTAATCCTAACTGTTCTCCCAACCAACAGCTGCACACATTCCAAACATATCTGCAACCAAACATTACAATACAATACCAAACATTATGATACAATGCTCTCAACATTTTAGAGCTATAGCATAGATTAGACCTCAAGATTCAAATTCCTAAACTCTTAATGGAGCTATCAGTATTTCTTTCCCTCACCTCCCTTGCACTGGGGCAAGACTTGCAAATCAAGGTTGCTTTTTCATGGACACAGGCATTCATTTCACTTTTACAGTATCAGAAGTCCTTCTGAGACCATGAAGATAAAAGCAGCATGATAAAGAAATCTTACTTCACAAGTACATTTGGTACACTATTTAAAGTCCAGGAGCCCAGACTGCCACCAAGCAACTCACAAACTAACCCTAACTTTCCACATTAAAAGATCCTTCTGAACCTATCAGGACTGGCTAAAAGACCCCATCACATGTCAGTAACTTCAGTTCAACATATTCTAACAGCTTTTCTCCCCTGATTACATCAACATACTCACCGTATGTTCTGTGCATCCCTACAAAATAATCAAACTTTAGGTCTTCAATCCCTACCATCAAGGCTCAAACTGTTACCTTAAAGATATTCCCATGTTACAAACCACCCTTTCCCACTCTCTACCCCAAAGCAGTCATCAGTTGACAGGCATTTTAAGCATGTGACAGACTAGTTACCATAGAGGAAAAGGTAGGCTAACCAAACTCTATTAAGCAGGCCAAATAAAACAGAAGAACAAGTGATTTTAGGGCAAATCTTTCAGATGCAGACAAAAGTATCTTTCAAGGTAAGATCTGATTATTTAACTTGCATCTGCTTCAGAGGGCAACCTGTATTTGCACAGAAACAACAGTAACTATTTTGCAACACAATTTTACAAACCAAAAACCAGACAAATGTTCAGAGCCACATGCCTGCATTTAATAATACAAGTACAAACACTGAACCATACAGTAAATTTCTGTCCTTGGCATTGTAACACTACTTTGTGCTATAGTTATGTGGAAAGCTACATTTGATTTTAAAGCAAGGAACCTTCAGGTGAAGTGAGATGACAATTAACAAATTCAGTATGTGTCCTTCATAAAGAATGCTTTCTTGTTTTTCCACATAATTTTATCAGTCCTATCACAAATACAATGTCAAGTGGATATAGAAATCCAAAACTGGATTATTTTCAAGCAACACTAAGAGCTGAATGTTCTCACAGGCTGATAAAAAAAAGGGGATTTCCATGCATTTAATTTTCTTTTACCCATATCTCCTACTCTCTTCCCTTCAAGTACAGAAAACTTAAGTCAAACAAAAGGGGCATTTTAAGTTTTTGGACAGCAAACAAATGAATTAAAGTATCCTCCCTTTCAAAGGATTAATATGTGAGAGGAAATCATTTGCATGGAAAGCTTGATAAGAGCAGACAGCAAGTGTGACGGAATAAATCTTTATGTCAGCGTGTGCCCTTTATATCAGTTACACTCATGTGGCACTCTAACCCTTGCAACCAAGTGCACTTATTGCTGTAACTCTTGACCTTGTTTTTCCCTCTCATCCCCATACAAAATTTTCAAGTCTGCATATATGACTCACTGGAACAATGAACTATTTCTCATTAACTTAATACTCAGCTACCCAGGCAGTTATCTATCTGACTTCCAGCAATCCAAATGGCCAGCTTGCCATTCATCTAGAAAACTTGAACAACTTGCTACACTGCACACACAAGAGTATTTTTATCTTGGCTAAGCAGCTGGGTGTGACTTGCTGCATAGGTCAGCCTGACAGATACAAGACACATGCAATACAGCTTGTTGAGGTACTCGGCGGATTTGGAGCTCACATCTGCATATTTTTAGTTATTATGAACAACAAAGGATTTTGAATGGAGTCTCAACACTGCAAATATCACAGGTTGCAGTTATAGTCTGGATGATATTTACAGTCAGTAAAGTGCAACATTTTTTTAAACAAAATGCTTCCTGTTAAGCTGCTGAATCAAGACACCCTTCCCCCATGATAGAACATACCGTCCAAACCCTATTTTCTGCAAGACCCTGAAGTCAAACCAACGGGCAGGGGCTTGGGAAAGTCACTTTTTATCAATCTTTAATGTTTGTTTCTCCTTCCAAGGAAGAAAGGAAAGGATTGAATACTTTGAATAACTACAGCTGAGAAAGATGGCATAGATTGAGCACCTACTACAGAGGGACTCATAACGCCAGCATGCTTTGGGGCTGTAAGGTATTTGTGTTTCTAAACATGCCACTTTTCCCTAGTTAAAAACAAGCCACAAATCAGAACAGTGGTTTCCAAACTTGCTTCCCAGAAGGCAGAAGGAAGAGCGAAGAAGTAGATGCACCCCACACTCCCAGAGCTAGCAATGCTTTTCTGTATCCAAAATGATTATTTCTGGCTTGAAGAATTGACCCCCTAATATGCCACAGTGTTCCCCTGGGCACGCAGGCATGGTGTTAGGGGAATTGGAACTACATGATGTTTAAGCTCCCTTCCAACCCAAACTATGCTATGGTTCTCTGATAAAAGTGTTTCGGGGTTTGTTTTTTTTCCTTACGAAACACTACTGCGAAACATGAAAGCAAACACTCCCCTAAAAACTATTTTAAAGGAGCACCACACTTATTTGAAGTTAATAATCTAGAGCTGAGAATTTGAATTTGTGGTGGATTAATCTTGGTTAGACATCAGGTATCTACCAAGCCACTTTATGACTCCTCTCCTCAGCTCAGGACAGGGGAGAGAAAATAACTAAAGGCTCATGGGGTGAGATCAAGGACAGGGAGATCAGTCACCAATTACTGTCATGGGCAAAACAGGCTCAACTTAGGGAAATTGGTTTAATTTGTTACCAATCAAATCAGATTAGAGTAATGAGAAATAAAACCTAATCCTAAAATACACATTCCCCTTCTTCCTGGGCTCAATTTAATTCCCAAATTCTCCTCCCTTCAGTGGCACAGGAATAAAGAGTATGGGGGTTGCAGGGAATTCATCACATTTGAGTTGTCTGCTGCTCCTTCCTTCTCACACTCTTCTCCTGCTACAGCACAGGGTCCCTTCCACAGGGGACAGTCCTCCACTAACTTCTCCAGTATGAGCTCTTCCATGGGTAGCAGCTCCTCCCAAGCTGTTGTGTAGACCCCTTCCAGGGGTGCAGACCTTCAGGGACAGGCTGCTCCACTGTGGGTCCCCCATGGGGTCACAGCAAACCTGCTGCAGCGTGGGTTCCTTCTCTCTGGGGGGCTACAGGTTCATCCAAAAACCAATTTCAACTCAGTTTTTCATAGCCATTTTCACACGACTTCCTTATTTCACACACAGCACTAGGTACTTCCATAGCAAAATATAGCAATTTAACTTTAAAATACAAATAAATGGGCAAGTAATTGAGCTACTTGAATGCTGTCTTAATATTTTTAAATGACCATATTTCTTTTGAGCTAAAACTCTTTCCTTGAGGTAAGGCACAAATCTTATTTGACAACATTTTTCACATATATAAGTCCTCTTCAGCATTACAGGTTCTTTCCTTTATTGTATAGGATTCCTTTCCAAAAATTATATGGTTATGCTTAAGACATCAAATCTGCTCTCAAAACACTGAGTATCCTTACAAAGTAAATATTTCCACCTACTAGCAATTCTTTACCAAAACTGTGGTTAAAAAAAAACAAAAACACCAAGACACACAGCAGTCCATCAAATTTTGGTTTGGGTTACAGCCTTCCGAAGATTCTTTTAAAGGAAAAAATAGTCTTGTTTAATAAAGATCACGCTATCTTAGTAATAAAACCAATGTTTTTACTGACTATTTTGCTGTATTCTGGAAAAATATCAGAAGTCCAAAGCTCTTATTTATAAAATAAGTAGGTAAAACAACATAAAATTGAGCCAATCATACTGCTGGTTCTTTTCCTCCCCTTTTTTCACCAATGCCTTTAGCTCTTCATGTTTCTGGATGCCTGTTTTAAAAAGACTCTTTGTACCTGCCATGAGCAAACAAACAGGCACACAGTGTCCAGCATAAGTTTTTTCTTTTTTTTTTTTAAATCCTGGATTAAAACATTGTTTACTACTTCCTTAATGTAAACTGGCCTTGAGTTTGGGGTTTTTTTTAAGAGAAACTATAAAATTTAGTCAAGGAATCAGTTGTTTCCCTCAAATATCTGATGGGAGTTGGAAGATCTTAGAAGTTTCAATGCCCTATTCCTTCACTGCTCATTAGAAAGCATTTTTATTTTTGAAAAGAAGCCTAAAAACACCACTCTTCCTAGAAACGAGTAGTCTTGCTTAAAATGGGCAAATACGAAATACTTCCTTGCAATGATGCAGCCATTTTTGTTCTGTCAAAAGCAAGAATTGGTATATAAACAGTACAGATTTTTTCCCAGTTATAATACATACTAGTAGATTACAGAATAATATAACAGTTATCACAAAAGACAAGCACCCAATTATTTCTGCTGAAGGCTCAATCTCTATGCAGTAACATTTCACTCTGACTTCTTAGAGTCTCTGCATTTTACATATGTTCTATTTTATCAGCTTGCTACCTAAGCATTGAGTAGCTTAGTGCTTACTATCACCATTTCTACAACCATGTTTACTTCAGTGCTAGTTCCATAATTCTATCAATTAAGGAATTACACCAACAATTTTCCACCTATGCAGTTTAACTCCATGAGTAAGTGAACTATTACTCCGTATTTCTGATTTTAGGGGAAGAGAAGTAGCAAAAATAACATTAAGCCTAACAAAAGTGCTATTACAACAGTAACTGTCACTAGATAGTGAACAGTTAGATTAACATTAATAATGTGTATACTATATATACATCCACATTTCATACAAAACACCTATATTAAATATACAGATATTTTTGTCCCCTAGAGAATAAAAGATAGTCTCAATCTTTTAATGATGAAAAAAGCTCAAGACATAGGGCTACTTTCACCAACCACTAAATTACAGCTTCTGAGAGAAGAAAAGGGCAAAAAAAGCAGCAGAACAAGAAAAAGGGCTGTTAAGCATGCTACATGCAAGATCCTGAACAAAGCTTTTGGTTTCTGCTGCTCATGGGAAAAAAAGAACTGTAGAAAATCTGCTAGAGTAACATGCAAGGTGTTTAAGCTTACTCTCAAAGGTGTTGCTCTTGTGTACCGACAGTGTCTTCATTCCTTTTCCTAAAACCACAGGTGAATGAGGAGTACAACTCTACTGAGCTCGGCCAAGGGCTGCTGCCAGCACCACGAGCGACCTGAGCAGGTTGTGTCTTCCATCCAGCTGCTGCTGCTCAGTGCTGGGTTATGCAACACAAGATTGGCTGCAGGCACACACAGGGGCAGAGAGGCAGTGGCAGGACAGGCAGCCCAAAGAGCATCCTGCCCTGGCTTCCCCCAGGCCCACACCAGGAGCCTTCATCTCTGACAGCTCCAGCCTTTCTCTCTCTGCCCCAAGGAGCACTTGGGTGAAGGCAGGCAGGAACCCAAGGCACAGGCCCAGAAGAGGGGACACCCTGGCCTGCTCTCCCTGGTCTGTCCCAGGAGAGCCTAAGCCCTCACGTCCAGGTGTGACATCCAGCAGGATGAGTCTATGCCAGGGCACTTTCAGAACGGAGGGAGAGTACTGACTTGGGTCATGGGACACATTGGGGAAAAAGCATTTCAGGATCACAAAATTAACTTAGGGGACATTTATGGAAGAAACGAGGGAGATGTTTAGGGGTTTTGGGGAAGAACAGGTGTGGAAAAGCAAGAATTATGAGAGGGTAAAAAGCATTGCCCATATGTGAGCAGTCTGCTGGCCCCTATGGCCGTCTAGCCACACCCTGCCCCTGATCAGCACAGCCTATCCTGTCTGCTTGCTAAATTCCCATTTAAACTACTCCTGGTCAAGGCATCTGTGTTCATATCTGAGTGTCTGAAGCCAGCATCTGGAGGGATCCACATTGCAAACATGTATACGTATATTATAAATACAGATACACACACACTCACAGTACCAGAACTCCATTCTGCTCAGCTAGAGAGGGGAGCAGAATGACACCAGTAGCGCTGTGTTCATGTGAATGTTGCTATTTGAGTGCCTGCCAGTTAATTTGTGTGGCCAGCTGTGCACACATGTGTACATGTGGTGTGCATGTGCACTCTGTGTGAGGGTGCCTCCAGGAAATATTTTCAGCCTCAGCACTGGCTAGACCAGGGACACAAAGCTGCAGCAGCTTCACTGCTCTCAGGCTGTCAGATCTGGCCTGAGATTTTCACAAACACATAGACCAAAGAAAAAAAAATTACAGCCCTACTTAAAATACACTAGTCCTCCCATTCTGGTCCAAGCTTGTGCAAGTTGCACTTGTCAGACAAGAACAATTAGTTCTTTCGTACACCAGTCAATGAAAAACTGGTGACAAAGTAAAGCTCAGTAGAGCTGGGTAAAAAAGACATTTCCAATTTTTAAAGTCCAGCTTTAGTTCCACCATCTTAGCAAAGGAGTTCTTATTTACAGAGTCCACATGGCAACAGGTTTGCCCTCCTGAAGAGCTACTGTAGCATTTACTCCCAGCTACTACAGAGTTAACTGAGGTGGCATCAAGAGCGCTAAAGTGTATCAAGGGGTAAGGCAGCATCGCAGTTGCACTAAAATCCTCCTGGGGATGTTACTGTCAGGTAAATTCACAAGTAGCTTTTATACTGATAAAAAGAGCATTATTCTGTCATAAAGAAAACCTTTGAAGTTCTGCACTTCCTCCCAAAGACTAGTACAGCAAAGGACAGGACACTTTCCTTGCAGCAACTGGAATACAAGTTAGGGGGCTCAGCAGTTGTTCTAAATTTCCGTGAAGTCAAAATGTCTTCATGAAATAAAAAAAAATAAATAAAATAAAATTAAATAAAAAAAAAAAAAAATAAAAAACCCACCACCCCAAAACTTTCATTCCCGATCCCTAAACAGAAATACAGAAATTTGTTGCACATAGCTTGACCTTGATAGCATAACATAATGTAAACTAGCACTAGGTAAAAGTAATCAAACAACATGAATTATTAGCATGCCTGCTCATGAATAGTGTTGGAGAATTTTCAAGACTGCAAACAAAAGTATCAATCCAACAGACTGCAAAAGTAATTAATTATTGGGAGCGCAGACAGCAAAAGAACAGTGCCTATTTTCTAATTATTCTAGAAGAATTAAAAACTAACTATAGTAGGCATGTTTCTTTAGCTAAAGTGTTTCAAAGAAAAGCTGTTGACACTCAGTATCCTCCAGCCAGCTCAAAGAAAACAAAGAATCAAAAGGCATGATTGGTATCAATTCAGCGTGCAGACTGGAGTGCAGAAAGCCCTGTGGCTTGTGCTTTATTTAGCAAAAAGCACTGAGTGCCAAAGAAGAATGAAATCAGCAGTAATGTGAGGAGCCCTTGGCAGTTCAAATCTGGTAACAACCACCCCACCAGTTCTCTAGGAATCCATCTCCAGAAGGAGGTGGCTGCTCTTCAGAGAGTTTCTTCAAGGAAAACAAGAGAAGCTTTACTGTACAGGGAATGCATACTCAGCCCACAAGAGGAAATTTATCAGGAGCTGGAAACTGAGGAATTGCCAAGTGTTGAGCAGGTTTGTAAGATCTGAGGATGGGTGATTGTGCAGGTATGAACAAGACTCCACAACAGGTCTCCCACAACATACTGCAGGAAAAGCTGGCAGCCCGTGGCTTGGACAGGAGCACTCTCTGCTGGGTTAGGAACTGGCTGGATGGCCAGGCCCAGAGAGCAGTGGTGAGCGGTGCTGCATCCAGCTGGTGGCACCAGTGGTGTCCCCCAGGGGTCTGTGCTGGGGCCAGTCCTGTTCAATATTTGTATTGATTAAATGGATGAGGGTGTTGAGTCTCATTGCTAAATTTACAGATCACACTAAGCTGGGAGCGTGTGTTGATCTGTTGGAAGGTAGAAGGGCTCTGCAGAGAGACTTAGAATGGTTGGATGAGTGGGCAGAATCCAATAGGATGAGGTTTAATAAGTCCAAGTGCCAAGTTCTGCATTTTAGCCACAATAACCCCCTGTAGCATTACAGTCTGGGGACAGTGTGGCTGGACAGTGCCTGGGGGAAAGAGACCTGGGGGTGATGGTCGGCAGCTGTCTGGACATGAGCCAGCTCTGTGCCCTGGTGGCCAAGAAGGCCAACAGCATCCTGGCCTGGATCAGGAATGGTGTGGCCAGCAGGAGCAGGGAGGTCATTCTTCCCCTGTACTGAGCACTGGTGAGGCCACACCTCGAGTGCTGTGTCCAGTTCTGGCCCCTCAGTTTGGGAAGGACGAGGAGACCCTCGAGCGCGTCCAGAGGAGGCAACGAGGCTGGTGAGGGGCTGGAACACAAACCCTGTGAGGAACGGCTGAGGGAGCTGGGGTTGTTTAGCCTGGAGGAAAGGAGACTCAGGGGTGACCTTATCACTCTCTACAACTTCCTGAAAGGTGGCTGTAGCCAGGTGGGGCTAGTATCTTTCTCCAGGCAGCAACTGACAGAACAAGAGGACACAGTCTCAAGCTGTGCCAAGGGAAAATTAGGTTGGCTATTAGGAAAAAGTTTTTCGTAGAAAGAGTGATAAAGCACTGGAATTATCTGCCTGGGGAAGTGGTGGAATCACCATCCCTGGATGTGTTCAAAAAAAGACTGGATGTGGCACTTGGTGCTATGGTCTAGTTGAGGTGTTAGGGCATGGGTTGGACTCGATATTGAACGTCTCTTCCAGCCTAGTGATTCTGTGAAGACAGGAGCTGCAATATCAAAATCAAGCAGAGCTCTAAGCTGATAAGCTCCAACACTAAAGCTAGTGTGACACTTGTGTTTCCTTTGGCACCAGCAAGGTAGAAAAAGCAAGAAAAGGAGAAGAAGGAAGACTAGGCAGATTTCCTGGATGACAGGTTAGGAACAAAAAGATTCTAACAAACTGAAGCCCAATACAAGAATGTGTAGGTGAAGTAGATACCAAACAAAAAGGGACTAATTTCAGTAACAATTCAGGCAATAGGTCTGAAATGCATATTTTAGTAGTTTAAGGGGTTGTAACAGATGAGAAACCGCTATTGTGAAACAGAGGCATGTGTTCTTTCCCTTTTTGTACAAAGTCAGAGACACTAATGCAGAGACATGGAAACATTAAGACTGATTGGACAATGAATGGGAATGCCTGGGTGTGGAAACACCAGAAGGAACAGCAGGAGAAAACAACAGCACATGTTATCACAGCTAGATAAGCAGATCAAAGATGACGGTATATCTACATATCCGGTCCTCAAAATACCTAAGTCAGTAAAACAAGGACTACATTTACACTATAGCAGGGGACAAACTATAGGTTAGGTCACTGAGAGATAACGGTGGGAAGATAAACAACAGGATTGAAGATATAAGGCAGCCACAAAAGGCAGACAAGAGACTGAGTAAATTCTAATCTAAGTAATGACTCAGAGGTGGAACAGGATTAAGAGATCCACAACACTATGATCTCCTATAGGGTACAGAAGTCCAAATTCAGCACATTACTACTGACCTGAGAAAAATCCAGCAGACATGAGGATTTTGATATCAGGAATCTCCCATTACTCATTGCCTTGGAAGGATTTCTAGCAAGAGCACTTGGACACATTCATCGGCGTGGTCTGGCTGTCCGACAGCAGGTACTCAGTAGGACAGTGTGCATGCGCAGGGGCAAGAGTTGGTTAGGTTTTGTGTGAGTTTTGGGGTTGGTTTATTTTAATTTAAAAAATTGCCACCCCATCTTCTAGGGGCTTACAGTGAACTTTGCTTCAATGTTATTCATCATTCAAATGGAAGGAGATGAACGGAACGGGTAAGAGGGGAAAAAAAATCATATACCGTATTAACAAGGGAAACAGTCCATAACTTCCATCACCGTATCATTCAAGCATTAAGGAATCGCACATACTAGCTTTAGTACAGACTATTTTATGTCTGACTCAACATTTCCCACTATTTGACTGAGGAAAAGATTTCGTTGCAGGAGAAACTCATGATTTTCTAAATAGCATATAACACTAGCTTACTTTGAAACAAAACCTGGTAAAGCAATTTAAATGCCAAACCACTCCAAATTCAATCTTCTTTTAAAACTCCAATTTAATTAATTTTCTCCCTGGGTATTCCTGGCTTATGAACATCAGAACTTAAAGAACAATTCAGATAATTCCATGTACCAATAAAATTATGTTGCATTTTAATACATTCTTAGCCAGTAAATTACATGTGGTATCTGACATTTAAACTAGGCAATGCAATGTCACATGCACTTGCATCCTTCAGACATTTCTTAGAATTACTTACTCAACCCAATGACATGAGCAAAAGGTAAGAGCTGATAAGAAGACAGTGAAAACAACAAAGTAAAGCTTGTTGAAAAACAAAGGGAAACTAATTAGGAACAAAAATTTGATCTAATAAATTATTCTGCATGAATAATGATCAGCTTGTCAAAATTCATGCTGTTCACTCATGAAGCTCACAGCTGGAAACATGAGGGATATTTCAGATCAAGAACGAGGTTTGGCAAAAACTACACAAAGAAGTTTGCACAACTCCTGCCAACTTCATGCTTAGCCTGAGGCAATGCTTTTACTTTCAGGAGCTCTGAAGTGAATCAATTAAAAAAAAAAGAAAACAACACCAAAAAACTTCTAACATAGTTACTAAAGGATTCTGGTAGTTCTACAACCAGTTTACTACTCATAAGAATATTACAGACTCCATATGAGAAATTACAGAAACTTGAGAATAAAAAGACCCAAAGCAATAATGTGATTTTTACATGTTTCTCTTCTATTTGTAAACACAACTAGGGACAGCTCCTTAGAAGACAGAAGACAAACTCACTCTAGTTGCTCATATTCAAGATGGCGACTGTCAAATTGGGACATTACTGCTTTTCAAAAAGGAACAAGGCACCAAAGTCTCTATCAGTCTTTCTCCCTTGTCCCTCATCCCAAGTCAGAAAATATCTTCACGTAACCTTGCCAAGGCAAACAGATGATGCCATAGACTGCAGTACTGCTGAACATAAATAGTAGGTTTCCTGACAATCAGAACTAAATATTTGCTAGTTGCAAGTTGGTAGAAACTTCAAGACCACCACCCTTTTCACGGCTTTAATATAGCCAGATAAAACAAAAGTATCTTTTTTAAAGTATGGGGACAGAAAAAAGCCTCTTTTTTTCTTGTTTGAGGGAAAAAGACTCCAGCATTTCCATGTGGCAAAGATACAACCAGGAATTGTTTTTAAAACTACTCCTCAAGAAGAACAAAGGCTCTTCAGTACATAATTAGAGAATTTATATTTTTAAGTATGTTTACTGCATTTTGCTAAGAAACTAGAATAAAACTTAAAAGTGGGAGCTTCTTTTTAGATTCTTTTTTAAAAGATATTTTTACAAGGTTTATTTTCTTTTTAAATGAGTCCTCTTCTCCCTCATCTAATTTTTATATTAGAAAGCACTAAAACAAAACAGAAGTAATTGTTCAACACAATGAGGTCATCACTTCTGATACAAGACCTCTT
>WAAG01023123.1:2116-18744 GCA_013390105.1 Tichodroma muraria
TTTTTTAGCAGTAACTAATACTCTTTTATACATGAACCTAACAGATGTAAAGGGTTCTCTAAGGAGCCTTTGGGGCAAGTACCTGTGGCAGCTTCATTGGGACCTCTCTGACATTATCCATGTCCTGAACATTTTGGGAAATATTCTAGACTGGCCAGGGAAAAGTTTAAGTCTTAATAAAAGAAGAGATCTGAAATATTAATGTGGCTGTGAGAGCTGACAATTACTTGGTTGGAGGTGGATGTGGCTGCAAACTAGGAATGACCACAAGCAGTCAAGGAAAAATATAGCAAAGTGAAATGTGACAGGACAAGGGCATCACTATGGCTCTGCGCAGGTCCTGAGGGTTCTCTGGGCAAAATGCTGGCTGGAGGAAGGCTTGGAGAACAGAAGAAATAAATGGTACAAAGGTTTTCTTTGAGAAATGCTGTATTCAAGACAAGGGAAGTCAAGCCTTTCATTGTTTATACTCATCTTTTGGGTATGGGTCCAGATGAGCTACTGGAGAAGGCAAAAAGGAAAACAGCAAGAAAAACAAGCTACTTAAAAATCAAATGGCAAAAGAAAACCAGTTATTTCACTGAGTCAGGAGGAGATGACTGAGGGGAACATTAGCTAAATGAACATTAAACAGCCAAAATCTAATCCCTTTGCAATATAAAAGGCTGGAATGGAAAAGAAAATACTGAATTGCTTCAAATTTCCATAGCAGAGAGGATAAGAGTGATAGGCTTAGTTGCAAAAAGTGGGATTTAGTTAAACTTTTGGAGACCTTGTGTCCATAAGAGCAGTAAAGCACTTAAGATACATGCTTTTGCAGGAGGCTGTGAAATGTCTGTCATTGTAGATTTTAACGAAATTATTCAACAAGTACCAGTTAATAAAGACTTAAAGACAGATTATGCCATTTTTGGAGGGGGAGATGGATCAGATGAGGTCCTTACTGGTATCATTATCTGTGGAACTATAAATGCTGCGTTCAGGCAAAGGGAACGTTGTGTACAATCTTTGAAAATGAAGAATCTCACATAAAAAGGGCTTCTTTCCATCCATTTCTACCTTAATGGACGCTGCACTCTCCCAGGATAAGTCCTAATTGGAACCTTGTGCCCTCGCCAGGAAATCACAGGGACTAAGAAACCCTATTACTCTGCAGCTGCTCCCTGGACATTGATTTAAGGTAGTTAGGTCTAAATGGAACTATTTGCCTGCTTCCTTCCTTAAAAAAATGTGACAGGCAGATAAGTAGAAGTAATGTAAGACTTGACTTCATCTTACCTACTGGCCAAAATACCTACATTTTAGGGAGTGGAAGCATCTCCCAGAGATAAGCAGCCAACAGGGCATGGCTGGGTCACACCCCTCCTTGCTACTGCAAGGTTCAATTTACATTCCACCCTTCGGCCAAAAATCTGATATACAAATTAAATCTCAGCTCCCAGGACCTGGTGTTACTTCCAGACTAAACTCGTCCTTTCTTCATACTAAATAATACCACGAGGAATATGTTTATCTGAGCTTGATACTCAAGGTATTAGCATTAATCGCTAAGCTTTGTCCTGGATATCTGCTTCTGGGAAAAAAAAATCTTGTTTAGATGACTGATATTATTGAGAATTTCATAATCCTTAGAAATCTCAAAAATGTCAATGACACAATAAAAATAAAGCACCAAACCTTATCTTTCAGTCTCTGAAAGTGTTAAAATAGAAATACCTTTCCCACATTTTCCTTCTTTGCCTTTAACAAATGATGGTTCTTTTAACCTCCTTCTCCCCTCTTTGTTTGCTCAGAGGATCAAAGCCTTTTTATTTATTTCTTTTTCCTCCCAAGCAGTTTCTGGAGTGTTGAAAAAGCACCACCAGTATACTGAGTTTACATTACAAACAAGTTAAAATTCCCAGTCTGTCAGAGCTTTTCTCCTAGGATACCAAGGAAAGCAAAGTTCAGCTAAACTGCACAATTAATCTGAGATCACTTCTGAGTGAAGAAGAAAAGATTGCTTTAAGCAGAGATATTCTCTTCTTAGAGATTTAAAGTCCACTTCAGAAAGGAAAGTTATTATTCTCTGAAAGTTATCTAATTTTATTTGTATTCCTGGAGCAACTCCATTAAGTCATGTTCCCTTTTCACCCATAAAATCATCTTAATGAATCAGCTGTGGGATTGGCCATATGTAAATGCACCTTATGACAGCTACAATGACAAGTGAATGGATGAAAAAGACATGGGCTGCATGTTGCTTTTGTTGGAACAGCAGTGGGGTTTGTTCTGCTTTTAAAACCTGAGGTAGACAATTTATTTCTTTCCTTGGTTATTAAATAAATGCCCTTTTTTTTTTTTTTTTTTTGAGGTAAATGTATTTTGTAATAATGGTGTGATAAAGAAGCTTGAGCTGTATGGTTTAGGAGTATTTGGCTAAAACAGACTTCAGTGTTGGTCTACCATTCCCACACAATTGCTCTCCATTTCCTCAACTTCTGAGAGCAAAGACTTGCCAGATAACTCAACCTCATCATCAGTCAGTGGAGGATGAGCTTGCACCTGTTTAATAAAATGCATTGTCTGCTGATCTCTGGTATTGTCAGGGCTCTTCTAAAGCCATGGTGGCTGCAAGGAACTAAATGAGCAGCACAATTAAGAGCTCCCGAAGGAATACAATGAAACACTTGCAAGACAGATTTAACAAGTATACTTCAGTGTGTTCTTACAGTGTTTGGAAAATATCTAAGAAGATTTCTATAAAGTTTTCAGATTTCCTAGTAAAATATTATTTTATGGACATAGTATCTCATATAAGAAAAACAAGAAACTTACTAGTCTCTATGCAAATAACGCACTGTAATGTCTATTAGGTGTTGTAAAGTATCCTTTCCACACAATTTTGCCAAAGTTTAATCCAGTATTACTACATGATGCCCCATGTGAGTGTTTTTCTCCCCTGCTCTTTGCAAGGCAGAGTTAAATACTGGTAAAATACATCTGTTACAAGGTAAAATCGAGACATTTAATTTGTGGTATTACAGAAACATCTGGAAATTTTACAAGGGAATCAAATGCAGTTTCAGTTGACATACAGTGAAGATGTCTTTCTGAGTGACTAAAGTGACTAAAGCATTTGTAAAAATGCCATTGAAAATCTATGATAAAAAGCAAAGAAGTGCATAGTCATATTCTTGACTGGTGACACTCAACAATCAAATACACACATAATCTCACCAAGAATTATAAGGAAGCTTTTTGAAAACTGATTTGTCATTACAAGACCAATTATACTTTTTGCATAAAACCATCAATTTTTAAATGGTCTTGCAGAGAAAGATAGTTTTTGACATTTCTTAGCCAAGTGAGCTGATCCATGCATACTCTTTTAATACCTCAGCACTGAACCGTACATGTGTTGCTGCGCAATATTTTTATCTTTCTTTTTTTCCTCCATCCTTTTGTCTATTTATGTTCTTTCTCTTGTCATGAAAATACAGATAAATAAAAGGGGAAAATTGATCATTCTATTAGTTCTGGAAGCCTCCCCAAAATTTGCTTCTTTATTTTTATCACTTTTCTTGCTATGTGACTCTAAGCATTAAAAATGTAATATTTTTAAACACTAGCAGAACATGTCTTCTCATGCTTTCCTGATAATTTCTGCACTAGATGATGCAACCAATGTGAATTAAATTAGTAATAACAATATAATATATAATTATTATAAAGCAATACAGAAATTGCTAGGCAGTAAGTACTGGATCCAAAAATACCTCAGCCAAAAATCTCTTACAAAACACACATGTAGAAATGTTCCCTCAAGCACAGCTGCAGATGTCCCATCATGGAGGCCTGGCACATACAAGCTGAGGACAGTTTGGGATCTAAGGAGACTTAATCACAGCTATGATATGGAAAATAGACAACCATCCTGATGTGGTGAGCTGTACTTTTAACAGCTCAAGGCCAACAAAGTCAACACTGGTCTAGGAGCCTCTCAGAGATCCCTAGACTAACTTCCCATAGGGCTCCTTTCCTCAGCAGGGAGGAGGAGTGTATTTAACCTGCATTCCTGTAACAGAGACAATTTCTGTACCAGCCCTGCCATTACATGTCTGTGGAGCAGGGAGTCACACCACTGAGGAAACAATATTTAGGAACTTTTAGGGACGAAAAAATTTAGGAACATATTTAGGGATAAATTTTAGGAATTTAGGTGTGAAACAATATTTTGTAAGATTTTGAAACCCTTTTTGAATGGTGTCCCATCCTACACCTCAACATGGGTTTGACCACACAGCCTTCAAAGCCTGTTGCAAGCCATTAATGTCCCTTTAGTGTTAGATTTGGCATCTGACACATTAATTTTGCTGGAAGAGGTTTAGAATCTCTCAATATAACCAGAGTGCCCCTTGTTGCCCGCTTATCTCAGCCAGCTTCTCTGCAGGGCTCATTCCAGAGAGGAGTCCCACTCCTGCTGAGCCCTGGACTCTGTGAGCTGCCTGCAGCATCCTCCTTCGCGGAGCACGGGGCAGGATCTCGGTCAGCTCAACAATGCGTCCTTTGGAGGACCAGCAACCACAACCCAGAGGCTGAGCCTTTGCAGAGCCCCAGATCATGCAGTTGTGTAGTTGAGTGTCCCTTCTCCAGATGGAACATTTAGGTGTCACAAAAATTGTCCTTGGTTTGTGTGTGGGCTTGTTAGTGGAGCTTTTCATGGGAGTGGAAGCTAATGTGTAAGTTTTACTGTATTTCTCAGCTGAGGGTGCTGTCAGTCACTACATTCTGCACATTTTCTCTTCTCTCTGTCTTCCACCAGCATGTCATGTTCTAGACAAACATTTTTCTCAGTTTTCAGGTTCCCTTCAGCTCTTTCCTCCTGGCAGGCCCAGGCCCCAGCTCCTCCTCTATACCAGCGGGAGGTGACTTTTCTGTACCTCCCACACCCTTTGATACTCTTTTCTTTCCCTTTTACTTTTCTTTTTTTTTTTTTTTTTGTCAATCCCTTCTTCCAGCCTTTGTCAGTGCTTTTCCTCTGATGTTATGCCAGTCCCAATCCTTTCATTTTGCTTCCCTATTTTATTCTTTCCTTTGTTCTCTCCTGAAGCACTTCTCATTTTCTCAAGGGCATTTTTGTTTCTTCTCACTGACATGCTCTACCTCCCCTATCCAGCACCCTTTTCTTTCAGGTACCATGTTCTTTAAAGGGAACTAACTAAACTAACATGTTCATCCTTCTTCACATGAAAAACCAATTATCCCATTATTTCTCCTAATACAGTTCTGTCCTATGGATTTGGTGACTTTGTGGTCATTCACTTAGCTTTTGACTTAATTCTCTATTGTGTAGACTTGCTTGATTTTCTTCTGGAATCTGACAATGTCTCCATTGACTTCACCACCTTCATCTGCCTTAAAATCTCTTCTTCCTACAACTGGCTTATCATTTAATTTACTTTTCTTCCAGCTTGAATAGTCATTTGAGTATCTCTACTGATATTATTTTTTCCTTTTCTATCAAGCAATTTTCTTCTCTTTACTTTTCCCATTTTGTCTTGTACAGAGATATTTTCCTCAGCCTTTTTTTTTGTTTTCATGACTTTTTCCCCCTTCTCTATTCACTTTTCTAATGGAGAATTTCAAGGTCTGACAGCATCCACCAGAAGTCCAAGTTCCCATTTCATCCATGAAAAGTTTATCAGTGATTCCCTCTCTACACACCTTGCTTGATGCATATTTGATCTAATTTACATACTTGGTGATCATGCTATATCCCTTTGGATGAACTGGGAAAGTGACTTTGAAGGTCAGGGTCATCGGTACTATCAAGTTCAAGCCACTTGCCAGACTTTAAAGTGTTCTGAAGAGGGGCTGCCTCAGTAACTGGGGTTAAGGCCATGCTTTTGCATGTGGGTATGTTGGGTCTTAGAGAGTTGGGAAAAGCTGCTAACCTGATTCTTACATTTTTGGAAAAGCCTGCTGATTTACATGAGGAGCCCATGTTCCTACACAAGCAGTATCATTGCTGACTATGTAAATACTCCCATAATCACAGCATAGCTATGGAAACAAACATGATAATTGCTCCAACTACATCATTTTATATTTGAGAGGACCAATATCAGATAAAAGCAATATAGTTCAACAGCCTAATTTTTTTTGTATAATTTGCTGTAGCTCTTGTAACTTCTTTTTGACTTTGATAGGTTCACAGTGATTTACCTCCCATGAAAATTTGCTGCATTACTCTTAAAAGGCAGCTGGAAACAAGACAGTATATTTCTTGCAGTATTTTTGAAAATCTGCACATCCCTGAAATAAATGTCTGAAAACCTCTTAAGACGATAGATAAGCCAGCAAATACATTGAGATCACACAGAGCATTCTGGGCTTACCTGAAGAAAGAGACCTGAAGAAATTGCACTAATCTGCAATAGTTAAAGAACTCCTAATAATGAACTGTGGTTTTTGTCCCAGTGGAAATACCTGACAATTGCATTGAGGCTATTCCCAGGCATCACTGAGCCTTGGAGGATTTTTTTATTATTTTATTTTTTTTGTCATTTTACTCCTACTGCTAAATTAAACTCAGGATTTTCAGTCAATCTTTATTTTCATGAAATGAAACTTGTTCCAGGTTTTTTTTTTTTCCTGCCAGTTTAGGGCTGGATTATCTGAGTGAAAGTTGTCTTGCTAAATTCGTAGCAAGAAACAGTCACAGGCAGAGACTTGGGAGGATGGTACCACTGAAGGATACTGCCCTCCTTTACTGCCACCTTTGGACCCCAAGTCCACCACGGTTTTGCTCTGGACATTCAGGGCTGGCTGCAGGGTCAGGGTGGCTGATTCTCCCTCTGGTCACTCCGTTTTGTTAGCTGTGGATACCCCTCCATTGCAGATGCAACCCACTCAGGGATTAAACACAGACTTATTCTCCACACTTGGAGAGAGCAAGAGGACAATCTTCTCTTTAGCTCTCTGACCTGGACTAAGTTCTTGATTTAAACCAGCTCTCAGTTTTATACCAATAAGCTGAAAAGTGGCCCAACAGTCAATATTACACCATCTTCACAAGAGCTTATGTAGCTTGCCATAGTTATACACATTCCCACACAGACAGTAATGCCGTCTAATCCTGGAGAGTGTCAAACATCTTGGTGGTGTTCTGTGACATCCTGAGAGTGACTTTACCAATGACAAAAATTCATACTAACTGATCAATAACTATAGTACAACAAGTTGCGGCAAACAAGGTGCAACAATCCTGATAAAATTTTGTAGGGCTTTGGAGACAGCTCTCAAAAACTGATCAGAGAATGAAGCCACTTCAGTAGGATGCTGTTGGCAAATTTAACAGCCTCATAGACAGGATCTTATTCCCTGTGAAATCTTGAGGCTGGATTCTCAAATTGCACTACTAAACCAGACTTTTGGTGGGTGCACACCTCATGTGACCCACCTGAATTCTTGTAGGCAAACAGAGAATTTAGCCCACTGGCTTTAAAGGTAAAGTTGCAATTTGACCCCAGCATAAGCAACATTAGAATAAGGTACTTTCATGTCTTATAGTATTCTATATAGGACTCTGTGAGCCACAGCACAATTTAGGTTCTGTAGGACACTGCCATGGGCTAGTTGTGTTCACACAAAACATCCAAATTGTTCTTTCTTTAATGCCACTACATGTCCCTACACTGCCTTTATTTCCAAATTCAGCTCCACTTATGTAACACAGACCACTGAACTGAATGATAGCATTGTTTGTAATGTATTTCTTTTACTTTGGATTTCCAGTCTGATTTAGTACTTTGCTTTGTCACATTTATTTAACTGTAAAAACATTACGTGAATCCAGAAAGATACTTTACCCCTGCATCTTGCTTTAGATCCAGTCTTTCAATGATAAAATTAGAATCCTACTCCTAGAAAAGATGTCAACATTTGCCTAAAAAACCTTTATTCCTTTATTTGTAGAATCTTATAAGTGGGTCATCAACACAAGTAACCCAGGCAAACATCAACAGGGATTAGAAAAGCATCTTGGCTCCAGGATGAAAGTCTAGTTTTAATGTACTTGATACCAATGCCATTTCACTTGTCTTTAAGTTACAGAACAGTAAAACAACAAATATGTTTTCTATTTTGGAGTGTGTTTTATATATAATGGAGGGTTCTAGAGATATTAAGAGTAGTGGAAAGCATTATTCTTAAAACAAACCCCTAACAGACAAGCAAACAAACAAATAAAAAAAACTCACAGAACTTAAAGTATGAAAAATTCTAGTAGGGGAAAACTAACTTACATTGCTCTTCAAATAATCAGTTCATAAGAAGGATTTGCATGAATTACTGATTTCACTCAAAGGATGAATGTTACAGAAGTAGAATTTTTCTATTACTTTAATTGCGAATAAAATTAGCTTAATGTGTAATTTTTTCCAATATAACTGGAGAAGTTACCTTTTCTTGTAATACATTTATCAACATAAATAACAGCAGAAGAAGTTATCATGATTTAAGTGCATTTCAAGAAAACAAAAAACATAATTTTCCTAAAGTATGTATTTGATCAGGTGGGTTGTGTGATTTTCAAATTGTTTTCATGAATATTTAATCAATGTGAGACATATGCATACCGAAATAGGTACCAGTCTGTGTCCCAGGCTGTTCTGTTTCACAGTCTTCCAATTGAGTGTTTTTAAAAGCTGACTTAACTAATTAAAAAAAACCAAACAAAACAAACAAAAAAAATCATCTTCAGCAGGTGGCATAAACTGAGAAGGAGCCAAAGAACTCGCAAACTACCAGCACATCCTTAGTTCAGTTCAATGCAGTATTGGTGAGATGCCTGCCTAGTTTTTCATGAACTGCTTGAGTTTTATCAAGATTGCTGAAATACAGGGAAGTGTACATAAAATGATCCACTGAAACACTGTGATAATGTGGGGGGANATAGAGATTCACTTTCTCACACCCACATGCGTGTCCCAGCAGAAACGCGTGGCTGGCACACACACAGATGGAAGGTACGTACCCACACACCTCTAGGTCTACAGAGGGTGAGATAAACACTGTCCAGGAATAAAAAACACATTCCTTTGAATCTGTACATGTGAAACATCCATATGCATCCAAGCAAACGCATAAGCACAAATACGCACACCTGCACACCCAGAGACACAGGGAGATGGGCAAGGCACATCCACAGGCACAGACAACTCCAGAAGCTCATACACACCTACACAGCTGGCTGTGTACTCACATGGACACACAGATATGTAGGCATATATATATATATATATATATGAGGAAGAGCCACAATGGCTATATCATCCCTGCTGAGCTTTCCTTCCTTTTTGAAATAATCCAGTATTAGGATCCTGGAGTGAGCCAGGTGCCTTAAGGGGCGATATTCCCAGAGGAGCAAAGCGCTTCCAATTTCTTTAGGGTTCCCCTCCTCTCTCCCCCTCTCTCCCAGCAGCTGATCCAGGGAGATGAGCTGGGCACTCAGTACAGCTTTCCCAGCTGCTGGCTTGGCACTTTCCACTCCAGGTTAAGGGAGGGGATAGGATGGCAAGCTTAAGATCTCATCCCTTCACCCCCAAAGCCTGTGAGAACAGGAACCTCTGGGCAACATCTGGACACAGCTCTTTTCTGCACATTGCCCTCCCCACCTCCCCCAGCTGCCGAATACAGGGGTGCCCCTGAACCCTAGCCTTCCTCTGCAAGTGTAAAAGCCCTTGTTCTCCTCCTGCTCCCTTTCCCGTTTCTTCTGCTCCCCAAATCCCGTCAGGAAACCTCTTCGCAATTTGCCGCTCTAAACTTTTTCCCGGCTGCACAACCCGCGACCCCCGGGGCACCGGCTGCGTCTGGTCCAGAGGGCAGAATGGGGCGGGGGTGGGCTGCAGGGACCCGGGATGCAGGGATCCAGGCTGCAGGGTGTGGGATGCAAGGAGTGGGATGAGAGGATTGAGATGCGGGATACGGGGATGTCAGGACCGGGATGCGAGAATTCGAGACGCAGGATGCAGAGACGGGGATGTGGGATGCAGGGACCAGGACGCGGGATCCCACAGATCCTTCTTACCGTGCAATGAGGATAGGTCCTGGTGAAGGTCTCCAGCTGCCCCCGGGCATCGCGGGCTTCCCGATGTGCTCGTTAAACATCCACCGGGGAGTCTCACCCCCAAACCTGTGTGAGCTGCTTCCTCTGGGAACAATCACCCTTTCTCCCCCCCACCCTGGATCGGATCCCGATGGAAACTCATCAAGGCCTCCTAAGTGGTCAGAGGTAAGCTGTGAGGGAAGGAGAAGAGGGGAACAACGGGACGGAGAGGTTGTGATCACCAAGCGATGATCTCCTTCCTTTCCCCTCTCCTTTGGAGCACCCGCTTCCCGTTCCTCTGACCAACTTTGGCTCTGCCTAGCCAGGCAGCGCCTGGGACCGGCGCTGTGAATTGGGGTCCCTTTTCGCAGCCTGGCATCTTTCTAGATTTCCTCTCCTTTCCGGGCAAAGGGGATTGGTGCAAAGCTTTAAATTAGGAGGCGACCTAGAGTTGCAAAGACAGGGAGTGGGAGCTGGCTGGCGTTCGCAGCCCGCCTCCCCCGGCGCTCGGCGCTGCGCGGAGGGGCCGGCTGAGCCTTATCCCTACCATTTATTCATTGACTGCGTTCCTAGTTCTCACTCTGGAGCTGGCTATTGCTCCTGGCACGGCCGGGAGCAGCGGGGCTGTGGCAGAAGCCCTGGGAAGCAGGCGAGCCCCATGCTGCGGGGCTCCCCGCGGCTGTTTAACTGCGCCGGCAGCGCGGGCAGAGCGCAGCCCGGTCCCGGGGGGAGGCTGCTGTCGCCTGGCAACCCTGCATCCCTGCCCCGAGCATCCCTCCCCCAGCGCCCTGATTGGACGGGGCCGGGGCGGGGGGAACACACACGCTCCTCCGAGGATGCTGCGCCCCGGCACTGCGACTTGTCGCATCCTCAAAAAGCCGGGAGCGGGCAGGGTGAGCACAGAGCAGCCGGGAGAGCCGAAGCAGTTCAGGGCGTTGTATCACCGTCCTCCTGCCTTCTCGCTTCCAGCTGGCTTGATCAATTTGCTTCTGCTCTACATCTCCTAGAAAAAGAATGTATTTGTGTGTGTGTATGTATGTATGTATTATGGGTGGATGGATAGATAGATAGAAAGAAAGAAAGAAAATATACCAATATATGCACACAAATATATATATGCATATGCATTTGTATATACAGATACATGTATATTATTATTATCCATAGTCTTTATATTATCTCTCTATATTCTAACTCCTATATGGGAAGAGAGAAGAAAAATAATTACTGAGGAAAGATCACTTCAGGGTGCAGCAAAGCTGGATGCAAAGGGACAAAGAAAGCTACTTTTTGGCTTGTATATAATTGAAAACCATAGGTTTACGCAGCTGGAGTGTTAACAGAAGGTTGTGGTCCTAAAGAAAGAATTAAACCCGGTGAGGTGAGTGAGCTGTAAGAGTCAGTGAGGATGGATGCGTTGACTTCAGAGAGGGTGAGTTTAAGCCATGCTGTGTGGGGCATTGTTGGTGTTATATGTGGCTTCATTGCTTATTCTCTGCTACGGGGGACAGTGAGCAGCTGCTTTCTGCTGGCTGGGTGTAGCATGGAGAAGATGTCTGTAAAATCCCAATACCTCCCTTTCCATACAGCTCCAGCTGGGACACTGTGGATTTCTTCTTTAGCAGGGAGAAACCCATTGTCCATTTCTCCCCGAGTGTTTTCCTCCACCTTTGGACTTAACCCCAGGCAGCTCCCCTCCAGTGTTCAGTTAAAGCAAGGAAAGTGACACTGCAATCAGGAGCTGAAATCCAGCAGCTCACATGGGGCCACTATTGTTTCAGCAGCCATGGTTCCAGTAAGGAGTTAAACCAAAGTAAAAGGAAATAAAATAATCTGCTTCTGCTTTGCAATATTTTATGTTTAGTTATTTAACATCTGTTTACTTTTGTGATCTACAATTATATTTGAGCAACTTGGTTAATTCTATGAGTTTTTTCTTTCTTGGAAGCTAAGGACATTTGCTAAGATGTGCATGTCAAACTGTTTTGTTAAGGACTAAAGTTAACCAGGGAGCAAAATGAAAGGCAGCAGTTTCTCTCAGGTTTACCCTACTTTAGATTGGATCAAAATGTACATGAGACATTGATGTAACATAAGGGTAAACTGGAATGAATAGGAAATCAGTCTCATGTCTTTCAAATCATAGCACAATTTGACAAATAGGTTCAGAATACAATTTTTTCACAGTCCTGCAGGCTGATTGCCAGGAAAGACCAGTGAAAAGAAGGATCTGATTCTGCATTGCTTTGTATGTAGCAATCATGCCTCAAAGTGAATGTGAAAGTAACTTTTTCTTTGGGTGGGATGTAAAACCCACTGTGTATGAAATTGGCCGCCACAGGCACCAGGTGGAATTTTGCTGAGATGTATTGTCTGATTTGTAGCAGGTCACTTAGAGCTGGGGAGGTGACCCAGTCATTTTTTCTGTGCTTCAAAAAACATCAGTGGTACCGACGGTTTACTCCCTTTCCATGCCTTGCTGCAGTGCAACGTCTGATATCAGTCCCTAACACTGCTACTACTCGCATTTACACATGATTCGTGGCTACTGAGAAACAGGAAAATAAACCTGAACGGTCAAACAAGAGGCAGGCAAAGGCACAAGGGCTTAATTTCCACTTTCTTCCAGGGTTGTTCCTCAGCCAGTTCTCCTGGCACAACAGGGTCTCATTTTAGCCATAAGACAACCTACCCCTGTCTTTCTAAAGCATGATTCTGAAGACCTCATTTCAGTTTATGACTCTGGAAAACCATGTTTATTTTTGTAGGGAACGCAACAGTGCCTCAATTCTCTTTTGTGATAGCACGTGGTGCATCCACGTAGGGCGTTCTGAAGATGCAGCTGAGCACTGAGCGTGTGTTTTCAGTCAGTCAGATGTTCAGGCATACCCACAGTGTGACAGTGCAAGGCAATACAAAGATCTCAGTGAAGCTCTGGGCTGTGTTTGGGTGCCACTGGAAAATCATTCATTTCAGGCTAAATTGAGCACCTCATGTTACAGTTAATTGCAGATACACCCACGGTTAGACACAGAAATTAGGCTGTGTAACTTCTGCCAGGGGACAGCTTGGAGAAAACAATCAACAGCCCTCAATGTCTATGACCTGGATCCAAAGAAGGGTTTTAATATGAAATGTATTTATCTCTTTTCTGCCTGTGAAACAAAGATGGTAAAGCAGCATTATGTTTGTAAATGTTTGTATGTTTGTGTAAAGCACAATGTCTTTACCTTTCTGAAACAGGAATATTTTGTCTTTGTGAATATTAGTGAAATAGTAGTTATATCTAGTTAAAAGATCGATTCCTTTCAAATTGAGTTCTCACAAAACACCAAATTGAGTTCATAGAAAGCTTTGATGAGCTGAAGAATTTGTTTTTATAAAATTTGTGAATGTGATTAACAGGATTATCACCACAAATAAACAGATGTGTGTCTTTTCCTTATGCAGAATTTTAGCATGAGCTTCAAGACTGTACACATGGGAACTTTCCAATTTTACATTTGACAGGAAGAAACTGTTCCAGCAAAACACTTTGTAGGGTTCCCTACCTTGCTATAAGCATCTGTTTTGGGACACACTCAAGTTATTTGCTGATTAAAGACTAAAGCAAAGCTTTAGAAAAATTGCAAATTGGCTTGTACGGCCCAATCTATGGATTGAGCCTGGCCGACCTGAATAATTCATGAGGCTCATGGTCTTTCCTCCTTTTCTGGGGACCTTACAGAAATGGGCAGGAATAGGCCCATAGATCAATAAGGCTTTTTCTAGCAAATTGCTCCCTGCCACCTGATTTCCAATAGCTCTGCATCTGCTTCCTGCGTGGAAGTGACGTGTGAGCGGGCAGGATTCCATTCTGTGGCTCTGCCTGAGCTAACAGTTGTGGTCATCACCCCAGGGCCAGTCCTGGCTTACCTCTGTGGTTTGGGGCACACATCAGAAGAACCTAGAGATGATATCATGTGCTCCTGGGAGTCTGCCAGTCTCAGGGCACCAAACTCTGTTTGGATGGTAGTAGTCACAGGGGTCTAGATGTGTCTCCACAGCACTATAGCCATGTCAGTCTCTGTCTCCCGAGACAGAAAGGCAAAGAGTTCATAGTGGTTGATGCAGGGATCTACAAAACCCCACGCTCACTGACTCATCCCTGCCTGCCAGTTGTGAGGGATGTGGACATACTCCAAAGGAACAGTCCAGTGGCACTCAGCTTTCAGAGGAATACGGTTGTCGCTCTAGGACACAAAGAGCACGACACGGATGACAGCTCGTTCTAAGACAAAAAAGACTTTTAATTTCTGACTCCATCTCCTTATATACAAAATCCAAGGGCCAGTGTCATTGGAGGATGACAGTGCCACCTTTCCAATGCCACTGGTCAACCCAACAGTCCATCAGCTTTCTCCTCCTCCATAAAAGAATGTAAACAATAAGTTATTTACACAAAGTGTGTGAGAAAGTTCTGGAGAAAAATGCAAACACAGAAGGCTTTTAGAAAACTTGAAAAAATCAAGGCAACATACGGTAATCCCTAAGGAAGGTCCAGAGTGATGAAGAGTGTAAGGAGTGTCACTCTGTCATACTCCAGGACCTCATGGATTGCTGTGGAAAACTATGCACTGCTGTGGTTGCTGGCTGGACACCAGTGCCCAACAAAGCCCCTCTACTTCCTCAGCTGGGCAGGGAGTAGAAAGTATTACAAAAATAGACTCTTCCTTTCCTCCTAACAAGCAACACTGATGGTCTTCATTATGAAGCTCATCAACAAAATGGAATGTCTTCCTTTCTCATTGTTAAGTGGCTTTGAAGATATTTTAGGTTAATACACATGGTGCAGAAAATCCTCATGTACATTCAATGCTGTTCCTCTTGTGGCTTATTCATGTGGCATCCCTTGGGCCTTCAGTGACATTGTTGTTCCCTGTCAGATGTCTTGTGATGTCTTTCTTAGCTGGCTGAAATGATACTGACCTAGTAACAACATGAAGAATATGCCATGACGTACTAAGGCCTTTTTTGGGCATTCTGAAGATTTCTCATGCCCAAGAACAGTGGCAACTCTGACTATAACGCTCTACACAATAAAAACCTGTGCTTCATGTGGTATGGTCTGGTACATGGAAGAAAGACTGCACTCCCCACTGTCTGTGCACATGTAGCAGCATCCTCCCTTCTGCCTCCATCTCCCATGACCATCAGTGTCTTTACCTGTCTCTTCTCCTCACCTTTCCTCCAGCGAATTTTCCCATTTCCTTCAGTCTCCCTCTGCCTTTTTCACCTTCTCTTTTGCTCTTTAAATAGCTGGCTGCCTGCTCATGCCTATTAACCATGTCTCCAGTTAACTCCAAGGTCTCCTTGTCCCTTCTCCTCAAAGAGAAACCTCTTTCCATGGAAAAAACCCAGCAGCTGTTGTTCATCTTCACCAGCTACAAGAGGCGAAAAGGTCTGGCTCCACTGTGGGAACCAGCTGCCCTCTTTCCACCTCTGCTTCCTTCTCAGAAATCAGGTTTCCCAACATCCTGCTGGAGACACACGTGACATCCAGATGTTATCCAAATGTGGCTCCTTCATAAAAATACATGAGCAGCAAGGGTCCCTCCAGGTCCCTGCAAGATATACAAGTATGCACACTCCACTTGCACCCTCCAGCCCTTCCCTAGCCAAAATCCTGCTGCAGTTTGTGCAGGTGCAGGGATGAACATAACACAGGATCTGCTGATACCTGCAGGACACTTTAAATCTCCACCAGCTCCAAGGTCCACCATCCTTCTGCATCTTCTCACTCCATCCTTCCACATCTCTGATATAGGAGGTGTTATTTGTCTTCTAAGAGGAGGCTCTAGCCTTTCCCAGAAGGCGCAGGGGACAGGGCATGGCACAGTAGCACATTCCAGTCTCTGCCATATTTAAAGTGATATGAACAGATGACCTCATTCTACAAAATACTGTTATCTCTTTCTCTTACCGTGTGAACAATTGGGTACGAGATAGAATTTTCTACATATTTTGCTTTTGACTAAAGTCACATTTATGTTTCTGTGCATTATTGTTCTTTTTATTACTGGCTGAGCTGCTAGCAGTCTAGCTTCTTCAAGCTGCTTCTTCCTCCCCCCTGAAAATCCACTAACCTTTCCTCTCTGTGAAACACTTTCCCTTCACCCATAGCACTTCTCTGTAGGAATTACTGCATTTACATATTTTGCTTAAGGTGCTTAGGAATTATTGACAGGTTTGCCTTGCCCCTGGGGGGTGATGTGACATAGTGGAGCTGTGAACCACTTAAATCATTGACTGGCTCACAGGAGGGATTACTTGTGACACTGAATTAGGGCACGGGCCAAGAAATGTAGCACAGTGCTGTCAGGGGCTGTGGCACACAGATCCATTTCCTTTATAATCCCATCATATCTATGACCTACCACATACAGAGCAACGTAAGAGATCTACATTTTCCCATTAGCACAAGATATGGGCTTCCTGTGAAATAAATTTACTCACAGTCCCCACACCACTGCTTTGCAAGACTGGAAACCCTGTTTTC
>WAAG01023142.1:0-21334 GCA_013390105.1 Tichodroma muraria
TTAACAGACAGAATTGGTTTTCAGTTCTCCAGTATCATGCCTTGAATTGTATAATACAGGATAATGCAGACTATCTGGCTTCATCCTTTGGAAGCAGATGTTGCTTGTCTACATACTTCTAATAACTACGTTGTCCAAAGGCTCATTTTGGGAAGAAGAAGGAAAGTGGCATACGTCCCATGAGTCGTTTTACTTCAATGTTTACATATTATTTACATAAAATGGGATAGAACTGTCATTTGGATTTTGTTTAATCTCAGTGAAAAGTAATTTCTGTGGATTTGCTGTTCTGGCAAATGAGGAAACCATATGAGGAAATTCATAGGCCAAGGTTTCATTAGAATCTAGTCGGTGAATATGTCTTGTTTTCAAAAGAGTCCTGGACTCCTCTTCTCCAACCAGGGGATCTCAGCTTCTCAAAAGAGAGTGTCACTAATAATAACAAACTTTTCTAAAGGCTTGCATGTTTCTTGGCTAGAGGTAGCCAGTGTCAATATTTTCCATGACCAGATAAATGAGAAAATATTGACTTGGATTCCTGTTTTAGTTAGCGTATTGTGAAACAACCCTTTTTTTTCTTCATCTGGAAGAACCTTAATCAATGCACTGGAGCCAAAATAAACTTGCTTGGGAAAATCAGATTTGGGTTGCAGCTCAAACGTAGGCATTTGGACCCATCCCTAATGCTACCCTATTTTCAAAGAGAAGCATGAAATTTCCACTTTTTTAACTAAGAGCTGAATGAAAAGATTCATAAAATCATTCCCTATATATTTATTTGAATGTTTGCATGGATTCAATTCAGCAATGTTGATCTTCTATTGTATTGAATCAGTGGGAGGCACTTACATTCTGAGGCTGGAATTTACACAGACATGTAGAGTACCCATTTAGTAAAATTTATTAAATCAATGCAAGAACCTTTTGAAGCTACACCATTTCACTTTGTAGAGGTGAAGCTTTTGATTATTTGCATTTTTGTTTCAACCAACTTATTGTAGGTAGATACAACCTCTTAGCCTCTGGTAAAAATGCCCATGTAAGTTTTGTAGATGTAGATATAGATACCAGTTTCTAAAAGATTGTTTTAGTCAGTATGATATGTACAGAGACAATTGACTGCAAGGACTGATATCTGCCAAAGTTACCAGTAAGGATAATCTTAAAATCAAATTGCTATGTTTGCACACAACAAAGATCATGCTGGAAGTATTTGTCTTCTTCTCCTATTAGACAAGAGAAACAATTCCAAGTGATTTATTTGACCATTCACAATAACATCAACACTGACTCAAACATATCAGGTATTCAGGCTCGGCTTTTTATTTCATCTTATGCTTTAAAACATGCAATGAGGGAGCATTGAATGAGCACTTCTGAATCATACTATCAGTGTTCAGTTCTAGTAATTCTGAGAGCAGAAGAGAAACAAAATCCATCAGGTTGCAATATCATCATGAAATATTTGAATCCACTTACTAAATAATCTTATTATCTCCTAAAATTATTAAGAAAAGTAAACTCAAAGCCATTGCCCTCCTGTTTTTATAATCATGTTAGGTGGCTTGGAAGTGATTTGCTGAGAAAGTGTTGAAAAGAGTGGAAGAATGTGATTCTTCCCTGTCAGGGAGGCACAGCAGAAAAGTGAGATTGGGTAGACTAGAAGATATCATGTTTCTCAGCCTCACCTTATTTTGAGACAAAGGTGGCAAGAGGACAAAACTAAGCTTTTTTTCCGACTATTTTTAGAATTCATATTGCTAATTCATCTGCATTAAAAAAATAAGCAAACATGTATATTGGTTATATACAGTTTTATTGGCAGTAAAACTTATGTCTGAAGCCAATTTTCCCTGTTGTTTTACAGACTACAAATACTTCCACATTCTTATTACTGAAGATGTAAAAGCATTGATAGGAACATTTGAAAGCTATTAGGGTCATTTACAGAATTAATGTGGCTGCGCTTTGAACCTTATTAAAAGGTATTAGATCTTATCAACTGAATTGGAGTGATGGGCAGAAAAAAAATGACAAAACAAGAACGGTTGTCATCAAGAAAGTGACAGAGCTGGAAAGAACAGGAAAACCGGGATGACTGAAAAGTAGGGAGGGCTTCTTTCGGCCCTCTTTTTTGGCATTTTGTAGCTTCACTTTAGAGCTGATTATGATGATGAAATCCCTTCTCAGCCCCAAAGTAACTGTTCTCAACTTTTCTTCACGTCAATGCATTGCTCATAAATGCTTCAAGATACTCTAATGTCCTGCAGATGTAAAAGCCTCCTTTAGAAACAGGTGACTAATAGCAGGAAAATGAATGAGTTTTTGAGGGCATGGTTGGGGTTTTGTGTAGTTTGGGTTCTGCTGTGCAAAACAAAGGCTAAACAGAATGTAATTTAGGAACTGGAACAACGACCTTTCATTGTCCCTTCAACTTGGATATCAAACAATAGAGACTCTCCCTGAATTCATCTTTTCACTGGCACCCAGGTCCACAGCATGTAACACAGCGCAGTCCGAGGCTGCCTGGCCACTGTGTACGCACAGCAGAAGGGTTCCAGTCCTGTAGGTGGGAATGCCACATGTCCCATCAAGCTTGAATTAACATAGTTCGGGTTTATTGTGTCATAGGTGTTGCCAGTGTGTCTGATGCATCTGCAGGTGGACGTGTCACAGCACAAGTTCACGCAGTATGACGAGGCAATGCAATAAACTATAGTATTACAAGGGTTATGCAATGTTCTCAGAACCAAGGAGAATAAATCTAGTATTGAAAAACACTACAGGATGTCTTGTTTGATTGTTGCTAGCCTTTTTAATTTACTCTCTCTATTGGGATTTTTCCACTTATATATGAAAATGCTTCTTACAGCAACATAGTTCTGAAACAATCAGAATGAAAAGTGTTGGGTTTTTCCTCTCAATGAAATCCTTGAGTCCCCTTCCAGCAAAGGAAGACCTGTCTGTCAGAAACAATTCACACACCCCTCTTTTAAATCCATGGCCTGTTTTTACTTGTGCTGTTCAGGGTTCTTCTGTCTTTATTTAACAATGTTACGTAAGGAGAGGTGGGGGAGGAGGTAGTATATGGTACTGGCAAGGGAACAACAGGCTATTTACGTGTCCTTTCTTTAGCAACAGGGCAGTTTGGGTAACCTGACTTCACTTGTCTTGCATTAATGAACACATCTGATTTAGGGTTCCAGCTGAGGGGTTGTAAGGGTTTGTTGTTCTTCAAGTGGCTCCAGCTTCTTTCAGACATCCAAACCATCTCTCACGAAATTCTGTTGGTGATAGAACTCCTTGGCACCACTACGATCATTTGCTTCTTTCTTTTTTCCAAAGGTGTAGCCACAAAGCCTCATTGTCAACAACATGCTGCAAAAATAGCAAAGGCATCCTTCCCTAAGGGAAACAGACTGCAAGGAGTGCGACAAAACCAAGCAGAGGCAAATTATGAACGATTATCAAGCAAATTTCCTAATAATGATTTCTATTGTGCTGTAGATTATACTCTGAAGGGCAGGGTCAGAACTTTCTGTTTTGCAAGCATGAAAATTCAACTGGGCAAAACATTTAAATTTCTGTATGGCAGAGAACAACTGGCAGGAACCTGACTGGAATGGCCAGCTACTGAGTCTTATTCTAATTTCCAGGGTTCTATTAGAGATCAAATTTTTCAGATTAAAAATACAGAAGACAACAAAAAAAAGCAGTCAGCTGTGGATTCAGATGGGAAGTGTACTAGGGAGTGAACCAAGAGCTCGCCAGAGTTAGCAAGTCCACACTCGCTGTGGGGGGGACAATTTTATTCTGCCTGAAGAGTGCCTTTTTGTGGTTTAGCTCAGCCATGTGTCCCTAGGGGTACTATTATAAAAGAGCAATGGTGGAATGCTGTGTGTGGAATAGTTATTGCAGAATAATTATTTCAGGCTGTTTTTCTTTGTAGACAAGCCTTACTACTGTATTTTGACAATAAGATGCACCTAAACTGATCTCTTTTACTTGAAGCCTAAGGAGTTTTAAAGAGTAGGCAGGATCTAATGAGAAGTTAGAGTTGTAAATACTTCCCAAAGCATATTGCCATGTCAAAAAAAAAGAGGAGTAGGAGCTGTACATCAATGCAGATGAATTTATTTTACATAGCATGCACCAGCATTACTTAACTTCCAACCCTAAGTTTAGACTCCGAACTGAGGTACCAGAGGCAGTGGGGAGTACACCCACTCTGACTCTCTCTATAGCACAACTACTCAATAAACTTTTTCTGAGCTTGTCTGGCTAATTTTACAGTTGTTTAATAACATACAACAAAGCCCTGCTCGGCAGGAATCTGTTTGCTGGCCCCATCTCCAGCTCTTTGAGAGATGAGGATTTCTCCTGAGAGCTCCTGCATGAATATAGTGTGTGTCATGTTTGCCGGGTCTTGGGGAGGCCTGGACAAGTTTCAAGGCCTGTTCCTGTGAGCTGGATGACCATCTGGCATCACCTCTCCATTGCAGCAACTCACATTGCTAGAGGGAGTATATGGGGGAGGTGCAAAGTTGGGCAAGACTTAAGCAGAGCTCTGTGTCTGCTGGGTACCTCCATGAGGTGTCTAAGGTAGGGTGGGGCAGGTCTAGGGCTCACATACCAGAGGCATTAGAATATGCACTGCACCGAGGGAGCTCTTTGATATTAATGACTGAATACTTTTTTTTGGTAATGTATGTTAAAGAAATTGTTCTGACATACCTCATTTTAGTAAGTATTCGATGATGATAGATAAGTGTCTTATCTGAAGTGCAAAGGGTGCTTTATGGGAGTAACTTGGTAGTGTTTTGGTCAAAGTTAACTTTTTTTTCCCCCCACAAATTGGAAAAATGCTTCCATTTAAATATTGCATCTCCTAACCAGCCTCACAGGAAAGAAGAAATCTTTATTTAAGGGAGGATTTATGCAATTTCTGGTTCTCTCAACCATTAAAAAAAAATAAGTAAAATGTTTGTGAAAGCTAGGGAACTAAAAACTTCAATGTATTTTTGCAATATTTTCAAAAATTCAGGTTTTAATCAGCTTTCAAGCGGACAACATTATCAAATAGTAAGGAGTTTGCAACACTGCACGCGATAAATTCCCTACTCTTTTCATGATCCCTTCCCACTCACACTAGAATCTTTTTGTGTGTATAGCCAGCAAGAGGAAGGGAGATTTTTTTTAACGCATCTTCTCCAGGAAATTGGGGAGACTTACAGACTGAAACTGGAAAACATCAATGGGTGGGACCAGGAAAGTCAACTGAATGTTGTATTATGCCACGACACTTTCATCCTGCCCTTCTGTCAAATAGGGCAGGATGAGAGGCAATGCGTTGGCATAATGTCCGAGGTCAAAAGTTGAAAGCTGCCCATTCCTAGAATTTTTGATTTTTAAACTTATTGGCTCACATTGCAAGTGCTTTAGGAAAATGACTATAGGCTGTGAAGTGCTTTATTTCCCTTATTTCTGAAAATAAAACACTTTCATTTCAGCATTTTGGTTTCTGAATATGATGGAGAGGGGTTTTTGGCCTAAACTTTCACCTGCCACCCTCACAGTAAGAGAGATCACAGAAGACTGTTGCCTGGGGAGGCTTTAAGGGGAGCAGCGTGGAGGGAAAGAAGCTGTTAGCAGCACAAACAGCAAAGCCTGTCTTGGCAGCTGCTTTGGCTGTTGGGTCCAACTACTACGGGGTCTTCTTGCCAGATTTCTACTGCATGACAGGAAGGACAATTGCCAGAGTCAAAGAGAAACACCTGTCAGAGCAGCCCTGAGGTCTGTTCTCTGTGTTGAAATGTTGCTACCACTGGTGCTAGTGGGATTTACTCCCTGGTATGGTGAATTAGGTTTAGCTACCCGCAATTGTCTCCTGGGTGGTATGGCTGTGCTGTGGACTTTGGTTGGGCCTGAGATTAGTTTCTGAATTCAAAACAAATGTTCTTTCTCTGACTGCAGTGTATATTTAATCACTCTAAGAAAGGTTTGTCCTAAATGCCAAGATCAAATATGTTTCAGTGAGGTAGTGGTGAGAACATCCCATTACATCTGTCCTACTTTAAATATACTTGAGGGCAGGTCAGATATTTTAATTTGCAAGGTTGGTTGCTCTGTTTACTAAAGAGCAATTCTGTCCTTTAATGACTGGAAGCTGAACATTAATGTAAGCAGAACCGGAATGTCAGATGATGTTGAAAGCTGATTATATAGCTTGTACTTTTAGTTTCATAATTAAAATTTTATAGGCTGAAAATACCTATTCACCCTATCTACTGTAAATGCAATAAGTGAATGTAGGTGGACTGGATCTTTATTAACCACTGAATGATGGGTTGCGTTCACACTTGTACCTGAGCCAAACCTTAGCTCCTTTACACTGAGGACTGACAGAGGGTGTGATTGCTCTCTGTTATTATAGCTGGAGGTAAATACAGGTGAAGGAGTAGTTTTTAAGATTAAAACACAGAGGGAGGTGTCAAACAATTCAATATAAAAATCAGAACAGACAGATTCTGGATGAAGTATATCAGGAGAGTGAGATTTTGAACCAAGCTTTCAAATGAAGGCATAGGTTCAAAACTGCACCTCATTTTAAACTTGGACCTTAATACTCTCACAGATATGATATCATATTGGCTTCTGATGAGACTAGGGTACTGTACACAGAGTCCCAGGCAGCTCAGGTGATATGGCTCTGTTCCTTGGGTTCTGTGTATCATGTGCAAAGGCATTAGCATCTCTCTGGATATATTTGGCTAGTACAAGCAGCTCTTTAATGTCTTTCTCTGAGAAATTGTCATGGTTTAGGAATGCTATTCCCCAATTTAGTGTTCCTACTGAAACACCCCAGCCCAGGCGTTGCTCACTTACTGCTCTTCCCTCCCTCTGTGTTGGGATGGAGAGAAGAACTGGAGGCACAAAAAGGTAAAGATCAAAGGTTGAGATAAGAACAGTTTACTAGAAACTGTGATGAAGTAGGAAAATTGAGCAGTAACAGTAACAATACTAATGACAGAGTGTACAAGATGAGCAGTACACTTGTGAGTGCTAACCACCCTGAACCCTGTGCCACCCAAACCCCCAACCCTGGCAACACATGAAAGAACACTACGCCTTCCATCCCCAAGTATGAGTACAATAACCCTAGGGTCCTGGCTGTGCCCCTCCTGGTTGCTGCAAAAATTAACCCTGTCCTGGCTGAAACCAGGACAGAAATGTGTACTGAGTTTTATGGATGTGACACAGAAGGACAAATTAGAAAGGGATGTGTTTGGGAAAGGTCAGTAAGTTTTTTTATAAAATGAAGTCCTGTTTTCTTAAGCTTGATAAAGCCAAGGGTGTTTCTTAAGACTCTTGGCCATTCAGTGTGTCAGTGAATGAAGTGTACTACAGAAAGAGCCAGAGTCAGCTGTTCAGTATGCAAATGATTATTATCTGACAAGTGTATTTTTTGTCTGCTTGTATATGAGTTTCACCTGAAATAACAGGTCAGTGAAAAAAAGAATTCAGTGAAAAAAAGAATAAAAGTAATGTAAATTCATAATTTCCCAATTATTTATGTGATATAAACTCCACCCACACAGTGATTCCATCACTTTCTTTCTCCTTTTTTTTGACCTGCATAATAGTGCTAGGTTTGTTTCACTTGTGCTTGGCACAGAGCACACTGCAAAATGCCTTCGCCAGAACTGCCATGGGCCTGGGGCCAGCCAGAGCCTGTGAGTGAGATCTCAGCTCTGCTCCAGATGCTGCCAACCATCCACAATGTCCAGGCCAGTCTGCCAGCCCAGGGTTGGCAGTTGCAGACTGTAGGGAGGCTTCAGCCATGCTCTCTCCACACATGTGCCCCTCTGCTACACCAGAGCCTGGGAGCAGATGTTTGCAGCAAAATTCAAACACAGCAGGAGCCACAAGCTGGACCAGCAAGCGCAGCAACTTGTCTTCTGCAGCATTTCTTCCCTTTCCTTCAATAAATAACTATAATAAAAAGATCAGCCTATGTGGTCTAAACAATATAGATTTCGGTGATTTCCAATTTCAGTGGTACACAACTCTCTTTACCAAACCACAGATTGTGATTTCTAGGACCAGTATATATGTCTGTGAGTCAAACTCCTCTAAGCAATGTCTCCTGAAATATCCATGCACCAGGGACAGAATGGACAAAATAGATTCAAACAGGTAAAGTAGATGGGTTTTGTCGACTTTCCTTTACGACACAAAAGGAATCTTAAGGGACTATACCTGGTATGGGGAAAAAGGGCTATGTCCTAATCCCAGTAAGTCATTGTAAGTGTAGTCTATGCATTATGGGGATGGACAGCTGAAGTCATAGTAGAAAATGCATTAATAACTGATCTGACAGAGCAGAAGGATTCTTTCTTCTCCCTCTCACTGGATGTTTTCCTTCCTGTGACCTCGCCTTCAGACTATTCAGCTTTATTCGAGCACAGTTTTCTACCAGTTGCTGCACCTCTAAAACAACACTCAGACCGGCTGCCTGTGCCTCTTTGCACGCTCCATACTGCAATGCCCAGTTAATGAGTGGGTATGTGACCTTTTTTTTCAGCGCCTGAGCTGTTTCACAATCTCTGAGCAATGCAGCTCCCTGCCAGGTGGCCTGTCATTTTTGGAGAAAGTATTCCTGGGAACAGCAAGGCAGAACAGATACAGTGTTCTTCACCTTGCCTTGCAGTCTATTCCAAGCAGGAAAGCTGGCACTAGCAAGTGTTTCCAGAGAATTGTACCACACTGGCTCCTGTCCTCCAGCAAAGTGCCAGCTCATCCGTGCTGCAGGTGTCACAGATTTGCCTGCTGCTTGAGTAATCCACTGCCACCCCTGCACCTCTGGATGGAAATCTTGTCTGCGGTCTCTTGGAAAATGCTGTGTAGGAGATTTCCCAGACACGAGGAGCGTCCTGAGCTGAGGCCAGTCTGGGCACACTTGTACTGAGAACTCACCTGAGGAGACACAACTGGGAGATGAGGACTGAAACTCCAGTCATCCTCCCCTTGCAAAGGCAGTAGGTGAACTGAAGGTGATAATGAAGCAGAGCAAGCAAAAAATGTAGGATTCTGCCTCTTCCTTCCCCCCGCTTCCAATATTATACATCACATTTATTTTTAAGTAGGCTAATCAGCCCCCCTTTATATTCAATAGACACTTCACCCTGTAGGAAATGCTCAGGCTCAGTGTAAGTGAAACTATGAGATTGCTAATAAGCAGCTCCACCAGTGCTTGCCTGAAGGTACCAGAGTAGTCAGTGTTACTAATAAAGTTAATTACTCCCACTACAAGAGAAATTAGTCAGGGGGAAAAATCAGCGTGTATGAACAAGATGATTAGCTGCTGGTTTCACTTTTGCAAATACATTTAATCTACTGTAGTACTTTTATGCTGGTTAACCAGAGTCACAAGGTATCAACGTGCTCCCTCACAAGAGAGGAGATAAAAAATTGCAAAATAGTCACCTCTGCTTTGGGCTCTGTCTGACAAACTTTGAATGTACCCAAAGCCCTCTGCACTTTTTTCTCATTAAATAATTAACACCATTTCTCTCCTGACCATCAAACTGTGGTCTGGAGGTAAACTGTCTCATAATTAAATGCATCTCTATTGTGGAGTTTTTACAAGAAAAAAACCTCATTTACCACCAGGACTTCCCATTTCACTTTGCGGTATCTCTAATCTCTATGCATTTGAAATAGCAAGAATTCCCACCTCTCCATCAGGCACGAGTTTTCATTGACTTCTGTGACTGTAACTGATAAATCTTCTAGGAACAATGCAACAGCTGGATTCTGATATACCCTGCTCTATTTTCAGATCAGGAAGTGAATAAGATCACACAGAAGGAGCCATCACAGAAGTGTTTGATTTCTAGGTGCTTGTTTTTGGTGAAGATCTCAAGGTTTTAAAATTTGATGCTATTTTATTTTTTAAAAAAATTTTATATATAGAATATAGAGAAAATGCGCTCTGCAAACAACATCCTCCTTCCCTGGGGGTTATATAACTGAAAAAACATCAAAGACTGCTCTGAGACAATTCTGTTCCACACAGGATCTGCATATGTTGTAAGAAGTACCAATTATTTCCAGTTCTTGTGGTATATTTTGTAATATGGATACTGTCCAACCCAATTCAAAGAGGGCATCATGCAATCATTGAATGATGAAGCTTCTATTCATACTTATCATTAAGGATAGAAGAAGGGAGGGAAAATGATTAGTGGCTTCCCATTTCATTCAGTCATTGATTTACCTTTCCAGATGGTTGTTTAACATTTGGCTTTTGGCATTTCTGTTGACATTTCCTGCAGCTACCTTGTTCACCATCAGAAAGGAAAATTGACAGAGTGGCCTTGTAACCAAGAACAGAAATATGACATGAAAGTTCTCAAACCTGCTTGCTCAGAGAAACTTGTCTGTAGGCAGTTCAGAAAGAGCTCAGGAACCTTCAGATGTTGGAAAGAGAATATGCTCTGCGTGTGGATAATTTTCAGAAAAAAGAAAGACCACTTTTTAATTTACTCTTGAGGCAGAATTGTGAACTGGTGGTGTGATGAACCACTATACATATGATTAAATTTCTGAAGTGCTCAGGAATTATATTGCTAATTACTATTTCCATGGAATATTTTAAAAAGTCTACTTTTTACATGTAAATCTATTAGTCAAATGAAGGTGAGGATACTTTTTAGAGAGGAACTTCAATCCTTAGAAAAAGTAGACTGAATTTACATTTACAGTGAGACAGATTTCCCCTTTTTCCAGACTAATATGAAGTAATGTGCTTTGAAGTGGTTGTACCTATCTGTGTCTCCTTTGCACAGACAGTGCTTTCAAAGTATTCTGGTAGGAATGAGAATCTGCTCCAATTTATGTTCCTTATTTCTGTGTGCCTTCATGTTGATCTTTTTTGGTCTCATTTATTTCCTTCTCCCTTCTTTTTCACACATTTTCTGTCTTACACAGAACCCCATTTTCTCATTGTCAGTACATTTCTCCTTTTTATTGAGTATTTAAATAGATAGCAATAGATAGAACAGACTGCCACCATCCATAACTACCAGTCCTTCCCATAGAATCACAGATTAATTGAATAATGCAGTATGGAAGGCGTCTCTGGAGGGCACCTCATCTGCTCCACCCCCATTTGGAAGAATGTCAACTTTGACACTAGGTCAGGTTAGTGAGGGTCCTGTCCTACTGAGTATGCCAAAGGAGACATAACCATTCTGGATAGTCTGTTCCAGTCTTTCAATCCTGCATTGCAAAAAAGTTTTTGATCAGACTAAATACCTGAATGCACTAAAGAGCTGGTGTGCTTCTAGAGCACTAGAACAATGGGAGTGTCATTTATGATGTCTACCAAATCCTATTGTGTGAGACAGAAAACAGTTTCATTTATGCACTGTGAGCTTGATGGGGTTGCATTCTTACCGAAAGGAAGTGCTTTGATGGTTGGGTTAGGCTAGTTTTGCAAGAATTACTCCAGCCATTCTATCTTTGGAGCTTCTTTCTTTTTCCTCCCATCCCAGCAAACCATGGAAGAGGATCAAGATCAACTCAGACACCAGGAAGTTTTTCAGGATTTTTGTCATTCCTTAATCACTCAGAACTGATAGAGCCAGAGCCCAGGATTGCAGAAGGATTCTTGAGCAGTAGAAACCTTGATGTTAAACAGGAATCAGCTGCGACACACCTTGATGATAGGGTGGAGATAATTTGTTTTGTTATTAATATTTGACATTCAGGTTCATCATGCAGCAAAGGCAACCACATAGCCTGGAAAAGAGGCTGCAGGCAGCACAGAATCTTACTCATGCATTACACAAGGGTCACATTTGCATCCAGATCCTCGTCTGGTGATTAAAAGATGCATTACACAACCCAGGAACGGAGTGAGTATGCTGTTGGATGACACCCAACCTGTTTCTTCCCGAGTTCCGTCGTGATCTCTCCTCCCCAGCTCTGCACGAATAGACCGGGAATGTTATGGTGCCTCCCACCACAAGGAGGTGGTTTGTCAGTGGACAAACCCTGCCCCAACCCTGCTGACCTTCCCACCACCCTGCCTGTGGTCAGGACTCCTGTGGCACTGTGGACTTGGCGGGAGATCCCGATGGTGCAGCGTGACCTGGGGAAGGGCAGCTCCACCCGGTGCAGGAGCAGGGTGTCATTAGGAGTGCCCAGCTTGTCAACAGCCCCTGGCCGCTGTATGCAGCCTGAGTCATTGGCACCCGAATGAAAGTAGTTTTGTTGTTGTTTTGTCCTCTCCAGCCTCTGAAGAGCTCACCTCGCCAGGAAGGCAGGTGGCTATGTCAGGCTAGACTGGCTCCTGTGCTGGAACCTGGCCCCATGAGCAAGAGCTTTCCTTCAGGCCAGGAGCTCACTGTCCACTCAGGTAACAATGACACCTCGTGTGCACTGTGCTGTGAACCACTGGACAATGGAACTGAGAAGCCCTTTTGTCTTCCTCCCAGTGCGACTCCCTTTGGCTTCACTGTGAGTCCTTGGGTGGCTTTTCCAGGAGATTCAGAAAGTCAAGTGTCAGAGTCATACTGCCAGAGGCTGAAATAACAGCACAGATGCCATATCTGCAGAAGCACGTTCCAGGCATGGTGGCAAGCTGGCACAGAGCAGGCTGCATCCACGCCAACAGACTCCCTCAGCCTCCAAAATGGGGCAGGACTTAGTAGTGGTTGGAAAGAATGTGTTTGATTTTTCATTTTGTTGTCACAGCTCAGTGAGGTTGTGCAAGGCAGGTTTCACCAGATCCAAAGTCTCATGGTTTCCCTTGTGGTACTGGTGTTAAGGGATGTTAAAGAAGATTTTTTTTTTATTTTTGTCCCAACACTCTGAATATTAAAAAGTAAGAGAAATGTCTCTCAGCTCTCATAGTCAAATCACAGGAAAGTGCCTGCCCCATTCCTCATTTCGTGTCCTGCTTCATACTATAAACAACGATCATTACAAGTTGCACCTTGTTCGTCCTCTTTATTTTTCCCTATCAGCTTAGGCCATAATTGCCATTCCTTCCCCCTAATTACTCCACCCTGGCTTAAGGTGCAATGAATGGCCTTTGTTTGGCAAATAAAGGGTAGGCAGAGCTTTGAAGGAACACATTGCTGATACGGAGATTCACCCAAAATTATGTGGTTGGCTCTTCTAAATTCTTTAATAGTCAAGGCTTCAGTCATTTCCAGCAGGGACGTCAGGAGACAAGTCCTGTCCTACAGACAGAATATCTGACCCTCTACGGTATAAAAGGGGAAAAAAGCTACATAAATATTTAATTTTCAAGACATAGTCAATACCAAATAAAAGTTAGTACATGAACTATAAAGGTAGCCTTTATGTCATCTTTTAAAAAAGTTTTAGGCATATATGATGCATATTTTAATGCTCTCAGGATTTGGTTAAAATTGTTTTTCATAGCTTTGGCATTTTAAAATTTGAGGATACACAAATAATTTTTTATAATTTTACATAAACCAACATGTACAGCGACTGAAAATATAGCTTTTTCTCTTGCTATTTGCATCTAATAAGAATAATTATGAAGACATTGAATAATCATTTATATATAGTGCCTTAAGTTCAAGAAGTTCATGAAGGTGCTGGTTTGCTATACTGGATGTTCTACAGAGCTGAACTTTGGGACACTTCGAGTTCGTCATTTGAAAATCGCACCATTGCACACCTGTGGTCTAAATTCTGTCAAATCTTCAATGGAATGCTAACATCTTAAAGGATATTTTCCCATTGAAAGTGTCACCAAGTCAAGAGTTTGGAACAGGAAGAAGTAGATGTGATCAGGAACAAGGTCAGTCTGACTCTCTTCAACAAATTATTTCAACAAATAATCAGATGTCTTTGAAGACACTGTAAGTGCAATAATGCTACATCTGTACCAACATCAAACTATTGGGAGAGAGCTGGTCAGATGTGAGAAGAAGGGGAAACCCATCTAGATTAGGGGTTCTCAATTTAGTATGCATCAAAGTAGGCAGTGACAGAAACTACTAGCACTTCTGGTGGTGGTAATAGGGTGCATGTGAGACTAATTTGGATGTTTTTGTTTCTCTCTGTGTTTCACTATTCAGGAGTTTTCATGGGTGCAGCTTCTCTACCTTGGCTGGGACGGAAACTGTGGTAGGAGTATCTTCAAACACTGGGACACAGGCTGTCAGATGAAAACTCAGTGATAAGGTCTTGTCATGACAAGGACTTGAGTATTGAAGGAAACAGTGGCTCCTGAATGGAGAAGAAGGAGAAAGCAGAAAACAAACACAAACTAAAGTAGCAAGATATGGCAATGATTGTTCTGTGCCTAAAAAGCCTGAGAAATCTTCTACACATGCCTTATTTCTTTATGTAAAAAGCAAGGCTTAAAAACATGAAATTAAAAATAGAAACTTCAAGCATGTGACTCCATTACAACAGGATCTAGTCACCCCAGGAAAACAGGATTAAGAAATCATGATAAGACTTGAATTTATGGCAGGATCACTTTTGGCCCCTTCTGTCTCATACAGGCATTGAATTATTGCTATTCTGCTACTAAAGGACATTTGAGTTATGTGAACAAATCTAGTTATCGAATAATTAACTGAGTGAATACAGTTGCGCTGCTACTTAAATTATACTGAGAAATACCCAGCAAACAATGTTTTCTTTATATATATGTATGTGTGTGTGTGTGTATATATGTGTATGTATATAATTTTCCAGATAAACTTTTGTGCGTAGAGTACTGTTTGTAGGCTGACTCTTACTTGTAAGAGGTGTTTGATGGGAAAGAACTCAACACATGTATATATATACATATATGTACAAATACATAAGAGAAAGGGACCGAAAATGTGAATTTTGCACTGGTTTGGGTCTCAGCCCAAAGGTAAGGATTTGGTTGCCCCTTGTCCTACCCAGTGCCAGCAGGCAGCTTGGAGCACTGTTGTTGCCCTGGCTTATACTTCATCCATTGCTCATGCCAGATATCCACATATGCGCACCATACAGCAGCCCTACACATTACTACAGATGCTTACCTCAGCTCCACAGTCAACATCTGCAGGGGCAAGCCCGGAGAAAGAGGTTGTAAGGTCCTCATTATCAATGAACACAACACAAATGGTGAAAGTAACCTTTTATTTGCATGTGATATAGAGACATACATACTGCAAACACATGCCACACATCATAAAAGGACAGGATACTTGGGGGATCACAGCAGAGAAACATTAGCATCTGCTTCTAATAACCAGCGTAAATAGTACATGCTCTGAGTTTCTCATGGTGTTTCTGAACAGAATTCCAGAAGACCTGCACACATGGCACAGCCAGGCTCATTAACACCACCGGCCATCCGCACACTGCGCCAATGGGAACCCAGCCCTGCCTGACCGTGTGTGGCAGAGCTGGTGGGCACAGCTTTGCTCCTCACTTCGGCTCAATCACTGCTGCCCTGCCCCTTGCTGCTGCAGGGCGATGGTCTGCCAGTGGCCAGGCTCGCTCAGGCTTTTGAAAAAGACCATTCCAGTAGAGGTGGGAGGGTGCTCATGGAGCTTTCTGGCTTGTGGAGTCCCACTGGTGGGATATGGGCTCTGTGAGCAACAGTTGTTAGCAGCCTGCAACATAGCACAACCTGGCACAGATATGCCAGATTCCTGGAATTACTATGCTAAGCACAACTTGAAAATGCTCAGAGCATGGCTGTCCAGGCAACATTCACAAACTAAATCTTCCGTAGATTAGGACAAGTTCTGGAGAAATGAGAAAGAATGCAGCCAGCTAAGTAAAGACAGGTGTGCAGCTCTGCTGCCTGGTGTGTAAGAACAGAAATGATTGTGGGATGAGATGAAAGCCTTGCTGTGAGCACAGGTTGGTCTGTGGAGGCATGGTTGTATGTATGTACACAGTGCCATTCAGCAAAACACAGACCAAACATCCCCAGCACAAACACCAAGGGTAGTTATGGAACTAGATGGAAATTCATTTTGCAGATACCTCTTGCAGTTAACTCTAGCTCAGCCCTTCCATCATAAGGCAATTATTTTACCTCTCTTAAATATCTCACTAAATAGTCTAGGTTTATTTCACTTTAGTCACTTGATTGATTTACGGGTAAAAACAAAAACAAAAACAAACACAAACCTGAAACTTTAGTTCTGTACAGCTTATGACCGAAATTATCACATCTAGGATTAGTATATTTGCCACAATAATGGAACCCATTTTCAGAATATCAGGATTTCCTCTGAGCTACATCTGTTAGTGATATGGCAAGTTTTTCTTGTCCCTGTCACATTGAAGAAGCCTGTAAGGAAGGAAGGAAGAATGCTGAATGCTATGTGTTACGCTGGGCCACGGTTTTCTCCTAGCAGCAATATTGACAGCGTGTCCTGGACTGGACTGCCCACCAGCGATGTTCACAACTGGTGGTCCACCAGCTATTAAGTGCTCTGAACCTCTTTGACATGCAGCCTGTTTTTAATGGGTGGGATAGCTTTTACCGATGTGTTTACTTCATGAAACATTCAATTAGCCAGATTCATCATCAGCATCTTTGCTCGTCCTGCCTTTGTGTTGGGCTCTTCATCAAGCTTTTCCTCATGCGCACAGTTTGCCATCTGCTTGTAGGTTGTTCAAGAGACTGTGTGAAGATTCTCTCTCTCTGAGAAAATGTGTGCTGGTCCATTGAAGTATTTGCTAGTGATGCAATGGCAGCTGTTATCATCACGTCATATGTGTGCGGGTGGTTGCAATACATGGTATATAGGTTGTCAAAATTTGCCAGGAAGATGTGTTTTTGATTGTGGTATTGTGTGCATGTGTGGTACTGCTGGAGCAGCACGCATAGGACTTGGAATATTACATGAGTACTATGCGTGAGTGCTATATAAACCACATACCAGAGTGGTTACATGCTGTATTGGGTGACAGTAACACCATATTCACACAGCTTTTTCACATATCTCTTTATCAGCTGCCCATTTTTGAGTATTCCTTGGGGCCCTGGTTGTTTCCATGTGTGTGCTGGGCAGTGGACTTCACTGAGAGTACTCTCACACTTGGAAACCAACTTTTCCTTGCCAGCACTTTTCTGGCTCTGGGTGCCAACAGTTCAGGCTCTGTGGGACAATGGTTCATTTCCAATGTCTGTCAGGATATTTATGCTGTTTATGTGTAGGCCTTTGTCACCTGGTATTAATTGGATTGTGCCCTCTCTGCCTTTGAAGGCACAGAAGGCTTCAAACTCCTTTTTTATTACACATGGTGCTGCGGCCTGTAGTACTAATCAACTACATTTGGAAACACCATGTTGTAAATATGGGATATGCATCCTTGGAGATCAAATGGTCTCATGGCTGCTGAGGACTTGCCTGCAGTTAATGACCTTCTTTAGCTCAGAAACCTGTCTGCTGCACTTTTGCACCAAGATGCCAATAGCTAAACCTGGGAAGCCTGTAGTCACCATAAATTTGATTTGGTTTCCTTCCCTCCTGGCTGTGCAGAAATGTTGATTGCTCTGATGTCCTGGATTGTTACTTCGCAAGCAGATAACTGTGTGTCATGGCACTCGCTGTCTGTGCTGTATAGTCCACTTTATTTCTTCTCATCTGGAAAGGCAAATATTTACCTCTAGTGGGTATTGAAAATGAGGTTTAGAATTCTGCTTCCACTTAACCAGGCCAGACACTGTAGTGCATGGTCCCATTAGTAAGAATCTCTTTGGCAAAGGTGCCCGACACAGTGAGAAGGGTCCTGACAGCACTAATGAATAGATAGTGCTCTATCTCTGCTCTGGTGTTTTGCCAGGTGATGACTGAGCTGATAAGGAATTCTGCACATTGTTGCAGTGCCTGGCCTCCTCTCATCCTGCCTGATAGATGAGTTGAACATCACACACTGATGCATGACCAGCAACATGTCCTTTTATTGCTCACTGAGATTGCTCCACACGTTTGTCCTTTCCTCTCTTTGGGGCTGAGCAGCCCCGAGTCACAGCAACCCATGAATGGCATGCTGGTGGGCACTGGCATTTGGAGTGACGTCACTGCTGCCTGTTGGGGCACAGAAGCTTGGGACTGATTAAGTTTTAACTTTTGAGTCTGGAGCTATATGTGTGGGCTCACAGCTGGGGACTACAAAGTGCTATATGGAATTGGCACAGAGAAGAAACACACAGATTGCCTGCTGTCAGGACATCTGTGTCTTTTTATTTTGGGTACATTTAGCACTTACAGTGTTTCACATCTGTCACATATGCAATATGGCACTGACAGTGGTTACCGTTATATTTACATTTTGCCTTGATCACATTTGTTGTTGTTGTTTACCCTGTCTGCAAAGCCACCTCCTTGGCCGCACACATTTCATTTGTCAGCGTCAGGGGTGCCTGGCACTTAATGTTTCCAAGCAGTGTGCTTGGTGACACACACATGGCATTAACAACATGGCATTCAGCTTGTCTATCAACCCCACATCATTTGTATTCTCCTCACAAATGCCACCTCCCCTGTTCTTCCTGGACCTACATCATCTTGTCCTGCGCAGCACTTGCATGGCACAGGGTAATTGAAAGACAGGCCTGCAAGAGACCCCAAGTGGTCTGAAGACCACATTAGTGGGTTAATTTGGCCCCTGCTCAAAGCACACACACAACATAAGCTAGTCTGGACAGACATTTGTCTAATCTAGTCTTTAAAAAGTCTAAGCTACTCTTAAAAGCTCTCAGTTGCAGCAAATCCAAAATCCCCCTCAGCAATAATTTTCATTCTGCCCATGTTAATGTTTTGTGCAAACTTTGGTTGGAAATGCAATTTGTCCTTTGAGACGTAGCATGTGATTTCAGATTCTGCTGCTGCTAAGTCTGACAGAAATATAATGATCCACCTCTCATCTCTTTCCCAAAACGATTCCTCACTTACTTGCTAGCATCCCTGTCATTTCAGCTCCAAATTGGAGTTTGGAGTCACAATGTTTAACTGATACAGACACGTTCACCTTGTAGTTATGTCATGGCCAGGATTGTTCTTCTGCTTGCAAATTCACAGCCTTTATCCCTCCCTTTGTAAGTCTCATGCATTCCCATTTGTCCTTCCATTGGTCATGGCACATTCCTGATTCTGACGGCTTTGCATACAGATTGGGAATAAAGTACTGCATCTTTATACCACATTGCAGCTACTGCTGCTCTCCTGGTAGGCTTTTATCTTCACTTTGGCTGTCTTTGATTGCAAGTGGTATGGAGCTTCCTGATGGAATCACCAAGAGAGCGATCAGATCACCTCTTAAATTGTTAGTGCTAAGGCTGGATGGACTTGAAGGCAAAGATTGAAAGCTGCAGTATTTGCTCTAAGGAAAGAAATAAATCCGTAATGGGAGTGGGAATTTGCCATTCTGCTAGAGTTGTTAGGAAAATGAGGGGAACAAGAAGATGAGATTCCTGGAGTGAAATCTGTCCTTGGAATATATCACATCACAAGCTTTTCTCGTGACAGAATTATTTCATTATTATTTTTTAATTAAACCATTCTTAAAAATAATCTTTACTTTTAAATCACAAGTCAAACATGCAAATGTGAGCCCTGGGAACTCAAAAGTCTCAGGCTACATAAATTTCTCTCATCCCTTCTATGGAAACAACAAAAGATGAATACACAAGGAATGTCTGTTAAGGATAAGTTTTAATGATCATCTGCAACTTATTATTCCATAATACATGCCATTAATAAACTGAATTACCCCCAAAAGTCTGTCCTCTGAGAAGTGCTATATTTCCTGCATCTGCTGCATCTGTTTTATCACATCTTTGCATCCTTCTTAAAGCATTGTGCAACATGTTAAAAAGGGTTCCAGCACAAAGCAATCACAACTCAGGTATATATTATCTGAATGTTTTGTCTTCTTCCTTTGTCGTCTTTTATTTCACTTCTTGCTGCTTCTGTATATGAGGAATAACTTCCAACTGCAAAAAGTTCAATCCACCTTCTTTCCTCTCTCTGACTGGAAATCTTTGTCTGAAATTTGGGTTCAAAACATTAAAACTCAGACTAGTTAATGGTAGAGTCACCAACACATTCAAGCTGTCATATGGAATACTTTGTTCTGAGAGTTCTACTTCAAGGAGACGGAAGTTAATAGGACACTTTTCATTGCCTGCAGTGAAAACCATCCTGGGCCTACATTCATGCACAATTAGTGAGTGGGAGATGAAAGGACCGTGCTACCTTCCGATCCCACATTTTTAGTGGACTGTTTTCTCTACCCATGTGGCTGCAAAATTCTCATTCCAATCTGCCCTTATCTTGATTTGGGAAAAAAATGCTTCTCATAATCGTTTCATTATGCTAAGGTGTGCACCTCTTCATAGAATTAAATTAACCTCTGTCCTGTTCAGATATACTGTTATCATCATTACTATTAAATTAGTTGTTCTGAAGCAACTGCAGACAAGACATCAAGCCAGTCCCCCCTTGGCTGCATTCCAGAGAGCAAGCTGCAGCACTCAGTTCCAGTGAATGTACAGGGAAATGCACTGCTGCACATTGGGAAGCCCAGGCTGCCTTTCCTCCCAGTATCCTTGCAGCTGTCCTTCATGCTGGTAAGCTGCTTCCCCAGGAAAGTATTAGAGAGGAGGTCTGGAGAGGAATAGCTTTCTGATTACATGTGAGAGAATCCAGAGGTCTCAGTTTCTGCCCGTGTCCCTGGCTGTGAGCTGATTCCTCTGTTCCTCGTGTATGAAATGGCTATAATGTCTTTGCCTCCTTCCCTTCTCCATTTCCCCACTCTGCTGTCTAACAGGCACTGTAACTGCACCTTCAATGCAAACATAGCTTTCAATATCACTTACAGTTTCCAACTGTTCTTTATTACATTGGTAATTTTATGATCTACTTAATGGCTAATATTTTCATGGTTTTCCTCAATGAAATTATTGTGTATTTTCTGTCACTAAACTACAAAATCATGAATGATTAGACAATGTTTGATTCATTTGGAAAAAGTCTACCCTAGTCATTAATGCTATTATAATGCCATAACTTATACTTTTAATCTTAGGCAAATCTTAGTGTGGGCGTTCTTGGACTGAGAGCAGCAAAACTCCCATTCTTTGTGTTTTAAGGCTTTTTCTTAGACAACTGGCATTCTCACCAGCAAAAAAATCTGGGCAGAGACCGAACTTTTATTGTAAAAGAAGCATGATGAAAAGAAATATGCTTTATAAGTGCAAAAAGCCACAAGAGAATCCTGGATGTGCAAAAATTAAGTAAGACTAAGAAATAAGTCACTATGTATGTATGACAAA
>WAAG01023160.1:0-10442 GCA_013390105.1 Tichodroma muraria
TGATGTTGAGAAACATGACCAAACAATGAGACTGCGTTTAGCAGTGGAAACGCAGAAATTATATTTGCTTTTTTATTAAAATAACATGTGAAAGATGTATTACAGATTGAACTTCCTTCTGGAAACTTTAGCTGCCCTGGGAGACAACACAGCCTATAATATTTCTTTACTAAGAATATCCATAATAGTTTTGGAAAGGTCTTAAAATAAAATCTAAAATATGCATGAAATATATGTTTTTCATGAGTTCTTTTTTTCCCTGTCTTTTCCTTATGAGCTCTGAACTGCCAATTTTAATGTTTTAATATTTAATTCAATCCACTTAGTCTTTTCACCTTTTGCCTTGTAGGACTTAGGAGAGAAAGGTTGAAAAGTTAAAGAAAAGGGGAATTTATCTAATTAAATGGAAATCTTTTAATGATGTTATGAAACCACTCAGAGCAATGTTTTAGATTTGCTCCTGCTGTTGTTTGAAGCTGTGGTGTTAAAAATGCCCTGGTTAGAGTTACAGACTGTTCTAAAAAACTGTGAGGAATTTATGTAGGATTTAAAACAGACACATGCTTTTAAAGTCGAGAACCTTCAAATACTACAGCTAATCCACACAATAATTCAACAACCAACCATGCTCAAATTCCTAACAGATACCATATGCAACCTGTAATAAAAACTGCATCAAGGTATTTCAAGCAATAGGATAATTTCATTTTCCACTTAAGAGCCCTATTTACTTTTAATTAACAAACTCTTATAAGGTGCATGAAAATTATTCCACCATTTTGCATACAATGCTTATACTGAAATGGCTCCTGAAGATATTTTACTTTCTGAAGAGATTGGGTTATTAAGTAGAGTCGTTATGAGAAAATTACCAATCATTTATCTAAATATACTTGACAAACATATACCACAACAACGCCTTTTGCTTTCTATAATTACAACAAAAACAAAGGACAAAGGGACCCATCTGGTTCAGAAGTAGTAAAAGATATAAGTTAAAAAACATTAAGGAAAGCAACCTCCAGAGTTCAACGTCACGTATCCTGGAATGGAAAATGGTGCTTTGACAATATAGGAACACACTGTAAGGATACACTGCATTTAATGGTTTGGCCTTTATATTTTTCTATCTACTTTTTCTTTCTAATATCCCCTCTCTCAACATCCTCCTCCTCCCTGAGGATTACACGTCTTCTGGAATTGGACTTTCTCACAGGAATAACTGTGGTAATAAAGCTGAACCCAAATTTCTGTAGTAGTTAAAAAAATGTACTTCATACAAATAACAGGATGTAATTCCTCTTTTGACTGTCTCTTTAGTTAAGCAATATATTTAGTTGGCTGAATAATTAGGCCATTGCTAAATGTGAAGATTTTTCAAATGTGAATCTAATTAGCCTAAGTAAAGAAGGTATTTCATGGGAAATTATTTTTTGCCTTCAAGGAGGTGATTCTACACTCAGTGAAATTGTGTCATCTTATTAACACTCAGCTTGTCTGGTACAGGTCTGAATGATTTACTCCTGTACTCTGTTTTAAATTACAGATTCAGTTGTTGAATACTAGCAATCTCTACCAAAATTCTCAGGATTTCTATTAAAATGCTGTACTTCAAAGAAAAAAAATTTGACCGTGTGAATATATTTTTAAAACCAGTAAAGAATTCTATTATGTCAAATGAAAAAATTCTTTAAATAAATGAATTGTTTGTTACTATGATGGGAACTTGGCGCTCTTAACTGAGGAGGTTCAACTTCAGATCAGTGAAGTCCATAACTGCTGACAGCCACAAGCTATCAGAATACCAGAAGACAGACACAGTTCCCCCCCTGCCCTCCCCATTTCCTTAAACATTTAAGGAATATCTAATCACTATCAGATACAGGGTATTTGGCTAGATGGATTTTTGCCGTGGTCTACTCTGATGGAATTTGTTTTGCAGATACGAGCAATTGGAAAGATTTTAATGTATCCTTGGGCATAGCAGCCTTTTATAATCTATGAATAGATTATAATTCAACACAGCACAGCTATTTAATAAACACAGCATGCACTAAACAAAGTATTTAAACTCCTCCATAAAACACCAAGAGCTCAGTGGTAATTTCCAAAGATGGCATAAATAACAATACGACTGTACAACTTTAGAGAGTGAAAAATCTTACACTGTCCACCTGAGGTAATCATAGAATTTTGCAGCAACATAGATTCCCCCTCACGACAGCATAGGAAAAAAGGAAACAAAACGAATAAATATACCACATGACAAAAAATTATTTATCTTGATAAAATCACTTTCACTTTAATTCACTTCATAACTAATTAAATGGCCTAAATTTTGGGTGCTCCCTACTGCTTCTGACTGGCCACACTGAATAATTTACAAAGCTTTTTTTGGACTGTAGAGTATCATTTCCTCTGTACTAATACTTCGACAAACTTCAGCAACTTCCTGGTGTTCACTGAGTGGAAGCTTGATCAGTCCATATTCCAAAGTCTGGTGTTCACATCTCTCAAAGAAATTATTTGGGAGATAATGCTGTACTTCAGCTGTGACTTCCCCCAAAAGAACTACTTTTCAAAGTCCAAACTAGAATTAAACAGTTCTTACTCTTACAAATGAAACATTTAAATTGAAGTATTTCTAAATTATTGCTTAATTCAAGGTTTGAAAGCTGTGTTTTTACGTATCTATAAGCTACTCAATAAAATGGCGCTTTGTCTTTTTTTTTTTTTTTTCTCAAACTGTTTTATGAACAGATGAAGGAAAACTGATCATAAAACAAAGTAATTTCTAAAAGGAAAATTATTGACTTCAACTGAAATGCTTTCCAAAGATTTTTAATTGCCCTAAATTTGTGAAAAACTACCCAGGAGATCAACAAATTCATATCAATGAACTGCATTATACTATTGAGAGAACCCTTGGCCTCAAGCCAGGGAGAACAAATAGAAAGGACCATTTTCACTTGGCTGCAAATTATCAAAAAGCTAAGAGAAAGCTATGCAGTTAAAGTGACATGTTTGTATGGTGGGAAAAAGATCAAATATTGATCGTCCAAGCTGAGGTAATTAGAGCAGTTGTCAAGGAGATGTGATGCATGTCGTTAGCCCTACAGAAATGCATCTTTGTTTTATATTGAGTGAATTAGCTGTTCAGCAGTTGGCAGTGATTTTTTCTTTTCTTTAAAAGGCCATACACCATTCAGTAGCAACATATTCCTGCAATTCAAATTTTTTTTAAAAAATAAACATACACAAATACACGTTAAAAGCTTCTCCTAAACACTGAAAGTTTTTCTACCTAGACTTTTATGGCTGTTTTGTCAAATGGATATGCAAAACACGCATCTTCCCATGCTTACACCGATGTAAAACCTCCAACTGTAAATGGAGAGAACGACGCATGGCGTGGAACTGAAGCGTCTGCTGTTTAGTTAGAACCCTTCCACCTCATCCTAGGCAGCAAGTCCTTGCAGATTAATGTCAGTCCACTGAGAACTGGAAGCTCACGCCACTATGGACACCACAGAGACCCATCTGCTGGAGCTGGTGCCACTCAGGCATTTCATTCAGCAGTGAAATGATGCCCCTTCCCCAGCAGCGAGGCCGCGGTGCCGAGATCTCAGTGTGCCTCCCCTCTCCCCCAGGTGCTGAGATCTCAGTGTGCCTCCCCTCTCCCCCAGGTTGTGCCTCCCCTCTCCCCCAGGTGCTGAGATCTCAGTGTGCCTCCCCTCTCCCCCAGGTGCTGAGATCTCAGTGGGCCTCCCCTCTCCCCCAGGTGCTGAGATCTCAGTGGGCCTCCCTTCTCCCCCAGGTGCTGAGATCTCAGTGGGCCTCCCCAGCTCCAGCAGGAGCCCAGCAGAGCCAGGCTGGCAGCAGCACCTTCTGCTGTGGCCCTGCCTTTGTCAGAGCTTGGCCCTGAGACACTTGTGCCAGGGAAGGTCAGAACAGAACGTGGCACCTTCCAGAAACACGTCACTCTGCAGGGTTACTAGACTCCCCACAAAGACATGGGCCAAACCAACAGCTGCAGCTCTGCAAACTGGGTTTATACACTTCAGTCATCAAATCTGTATCCATCAGCAAGGAAGATCATTACAGATAGGACACGGAGCCTCTGTGCCAACTGCGTGTGTCAGGTCTAACACTTCAGACAAAGAAGTGTTGTTTCTGGTAGACATTTACTAAATATCTTCACCTACTGGACTAGTAGCAACCCCCCCAACCCAATTCCCCCCCAAAATAACCCCAAATGACAAAAGGTGAGATGTACAAGGTTTCAATTAACAACTGCAAAATATCTCCAGTAAAAACTGCCCATCTGACACCTAACTAGGAACTTAATTTGCTGTCTCAGGGATTTCCCTTCAGTGTCATGCAACTATTTAAATGGTTTCGTAGTCCCAGTTATAAGACATTTCTCAATTGTGTATGGCTTTGTAAAACTTCCCTCTTGGGTCAAAATTTGTCAGTGCTGGATGTCTTCTTTAAGCTAAAATAATAATCTTTCCAGGAAATGTTAAGCAGAGGACTTGAAAGGAAGGCATGAAGTAACTCTGACTTGAATTCAATTCTCCATAGGATGACAAACATGTGAGGACTATGCTTTATCTTAATGTGCTGCTAAAATACTTTTTTAAACAGTAAAGACTGAAAGATATGAATTTGATCAAATCCAGCAATTTATTTTTCCAAAGACAAAGTCACTTCTACATTTCTATCTTGCAGACTTTTTTCTCAAAAAAATACGGTCTGGAAACCATCTGAGTAGAGAGTACAGCAAACAGCCACCTTTCAGTAGAATACTCAACTAAGCCTCAAAGCCTTGTTTTTTTACTATGATGATCCCAGATTTTTAGTTTTTAAATACTTGTCACCATTTGAAAGTTTCAACAGTAAGCACTAATGATAGAATTTCAAACTGTTTTCAGAATTCAAAAAATTGTTATAAAGAGAAAACAAAACACAGCTGCTTAATCCACCAATAAAAAACCCCTCAGCATATTAATATGCGAAATGAAATTGCCTGTTCATGGCAATTTACTGCATTGCCATGTCTTCAGTTCATTCCAAGTAATTCAATAAATACAACTAGCTTTAACAGAAGCAGACCAGGTACTGGAGTTAATACTTTTTCACAAGCATCTGTTCTCTTTAAGCAGAGCTCTACACAATGCACAAACCTTTTGCTTCCTTTGGTCATTTACTCTTCCCTTCACAGAATCAGATTCCTGGAATACCTATTTACTGGAAAAGGAACACACTATCACCACTTAGTTAAAACACTATCCTTCTTAAAAAAGAAAACTAAAATAAAATCTTGAGCCAAGTACAACATTTCATCGGTCTGGATGCCATGGGGCTCCACAACATGGCAATGCTTTATAAAGACCTACTAAGAAATCAGACGCGAGTCTGAGAAATTGGCAGCCCCCGGACTGCATATTGTTAAGGAAACGTCCCTGTCTGACCATGCAGGAGCCACTCTGGCAGTCACATCCACCTGTGCTGGCACCGAAGGCCCTCGACAGCGGGAGGCTCCAACGGGACTCCCTGTCCATCCCCCACACACAGGCAGACAAGGGTTCCTCACCAGCTTGATTCCCAGGTTTCCCGCGGCAGAGGCTCAGATGACCAAATCTTTCAAATAGTTTAATCTTGGTGCAATAACTAAATAACACAATAACAATCTGAGCTGGTGCCTCCAAGAAGGGACCATGGACAAAGGAACCGTTGGGCTTTTTTCCCTCACAGTCCAAGCATGGGAAGGTCTGGGGTCCTCGGCTCCTGCCGTGTCCCTGAGTGACCGTCCCCTGGCTCAGACACAGCTCCCTGAGCCCTTCATCGTGCAGAGTGTTGGCAGCTCACAACCCCTTCATTGGGCTCCCACTCAGAGCTCAACCTGCAGCTCCCACTGCAGCTGCCCCCCGAGCTACTGCACTGAATGTGCTCTTTAACAATATCCTCACTGATAAATACTTAAGTACCTATTTCACATTTGCATTCTTGTCATAGCCAAACTCAGAATAAAGGCTTTTTCATTCTTTCTGCCATTAGAAGTTGGTTGAAAACAGGATACCTAAGTAAAAGCTATCCCTCAGATGGTGAAAAATTGGCCAGAAGAAAAAGTTCTTGTTTAAATTGCTACAGAATTTTATATCCTTACTGGGTATAGAAGGAAAATATATTTCTTACTTGTCATTAGAGTAACAACTTCCTTAGTTCATCCTAATGGAGCCTCAAAATTGATATACCATGAAAACTAAAAGAAAAGCAACCTGAAAGGCCAAGCAAACTACTAGCCAAATAACCACTGAGCACAGCTCTCTTATTCCACTTTCTTATATCACGTACTTGCTCAATACTTGTCACACATAACAGCACAATGATTCAAAGTAGTCTTGTCCTTCTAAGACAACATTTTCACGCATTCTGGATCCTGTAAGGTGACACATAATCTTAAAGAGACACCAACATTGTCCAACAGGAGCAATATAGTGGTAAAAGAATCATGCCACTGAAAATATTTTATAGATACTGCCAGCTAAATGTTGAAAAATGCTGAATTTTTAATGAAAGCAACTGCATATTTACTATCTTGATCAATAATTAAAGTATACTTGTCAGAATACATAAACAAGAAACGTGATTTCAAATACCTTCATTTATTATGTTTGTTTACTTGCTTCATCCAAAACCTGATCATATTTACTCATCACTGAAGCTAAGAGTTTCAACAGCACAGTAAATACCACACATTGTGTTTAGCATAATGAGACCTTTAGATCTGCACAGTATTTCTGTTTCAGTACCAGTGCTGAAATTAGGATTCTTCTTACAACATAAGTCAATTTCTTGGCCAACAAAAATGTTGTTTCAAAAACAATCAGGTCTTTTATTTACTACAGGCACAAGACAGTTGGCCTCTGAATAGGAACAAGGGAAGGGCAGAATTTTCCTCTTCATGTCCTGCTCACAAGAGTAGACCTTTAATCTTTTGTGCTGAAAACTGTATCAAGCTCACAAATCTCTCAAAAAAGAAAGCTCAGCAATGGGCCCTATCTCCATCTGCTTAACAGCAAGGATAGACAGTTCAACGGCTGCAGAAAAGAAATCATAAGGTGGCATGCACTGCCCTTTAGTGGTTGTAGAAATCCTCACCCATAAAGTACACAACTGTTAGATTATCACTAAAAGGAGCATACCTTACTGTGCTTTTCTGAAAAAATCCTAATATGTGCTCCCCAAACTTGCTTTTCTCAACAGCATGAAAACCACTAGTCTCATTTCAATGTAACAAACACTTCAACAGGAAAGGACTTCAGGGAAGATGTCTAAATGTGCCACGGTTTCTGACTCATCCAATTGCGGAGCAGGATAAGAAAGGAGTAGGCTTGAGAAGACAGAAAAAGAGAAGAGCTGAAATTAAAGAGAAGGAGAAATTTATTTATTCATCCTTGTAATACTGCACACTTCCAAGGACTTCTAAAACAGATACTGGCATGTAAGATATTAACTACTTCTGAAACTACTCTTGATGACCATGATTATTATGAGGCGCCCATTGAGTACTGAACCCTTAAACTTCTTTCAATTTACTGAAACTTTTATTTAGGTGACTTCACATTTGTTTCCCACTCATACCTTTAGATGGCCAGTGATAATTGCTATTTGAATTCAACAGTATGTAATGCTTCAGTATTCTTCCAGTTATTTGTTGTACCACCCACAGTTCCAAGACTGCAGGAAACAACAGCATGAACTCTGAAAGACCTCATCTACTCTGACTGTCTACAGGTTGTCACAATTTCCTCTGGTTACTGTGAAACATTAAAAGGTTTAATAGAAGTTTAAAGCTCATTTGAGGGAAACACTACCACATCTAGGCTAGTAAAGAGGGAAATGAATTTAGTTTAATTTAAGGTCTCCTATAGACTAGCTGGCCAGTCATGACTGTCATGTAAGTTTTATCTTCTGTGTGTGAATAATATTTCAATAGTGTACTGAAATGTTCTAACAGAAGGGGTATATTTATTATCATGCATAGCAAACACTCAGTTTTGAAAATGAGGGCTTTTATATTAGTTATCCAAGGAATTAGTCTCAAAGACTGCTGAATTTTTGTCTGAAGTCTTTCATTAACCTTGCACATGATAAATGAGTGAATGCCATCCTGTATTTTCCTCAAAGCTACAGTGAAATAATGTTTACTGTGAAAATCCCAGGTGCACATTCAGAATTAAGAAGATTACCTGTTGGCCCTGTAAATACCAAAACTGAAGTATGTCGCAGCTACAGAACATGAAACTGCTGCATCTTCCTGATGATTCTTGTATTTTAATAATGATCACTGAAGTCTCAGTACATTTCTTCTGCCTTTATCAACACAGAAACACTCAGCAATTTACAGAATACAATAAAGAAGAGAAGAAAACACAGAAGTGTATCACATGCAATTTTTGCTTGGGAAAGAAGAGGGCTAGAGAAGGAATGTGTGTGTCAGATCCTAAGTTATGACTACACGGTAAAGATTTGTTTATTATATTATTAGGATAGCATACAACTAAAAATATCCACTTTTCTGAAAACCTGTGTTATTTCCTATTGTTCAAATAGGAGCAGATCAGTAGCCAAAGTCTTGGCAAAACTCACCCTGTGACCATGCAGACCATGGCACGAGCCCATAGCCCCAGTTTGACAACTGTCACCTGATTTCTTTTGGCTTTTCAACAGATTATCCCACAGTGTTACTACATGGTTATTTTACATTTTTGAGTATAGAATTATCTTCTACAGTAATTATTATGGATTTGATAAAAAGGGCATGCACTGAGAGTCCAGTGGCAGCTGAAAATTATGCTAGCCGTTCATTTAGTTGCATGTCCTGCCAGGAAAAGACCAAGTAATACAAAAACCTTCAAACTATTCTTGTATCACATGTGACTGGAACACTAGAAAATGTTTTAACTTCATTATGTTAAATTAATGTTCTAAATGATGTTGTTCCACTGCCTTTCTTTCTTAGGTATCTAATATATGTTACCAAAGTGAAAGGCAGTTTTATAGTATTTTCCCAAAGAAAGAAGATGCATTTTCTGTTTACAAAGGAAAAAAAAAATACTTTTACAAAACTTGGATTTTCTCCAGCTTTCTCCTGTACATAAAAAAACTTTTAGATTTTGCACAGAATGGATTTTTAACAGCATAGCCTTGTTCAAAGATGGAATGGAAGTTTGGCACTTTTTTCTCTTTGAACATCTTCAAAACTAAAATTAGTAGAAGCAGCACAGTGAGAAGCAAAGCTGTCTTCTTCATGCATTAACATGCTATTGACCAGCAGATAACGTAAGAAGACAGCCTGGCTAATTAGTCTTTAAAATGTGTGCCTTAAAAAAAACATTACCTAAAGTAATTTGTACTTGAAAAGATTTATCCATTCAGTTATTTTCACTATTTTCTCAGAGATAGCATAGTGAGGCTGGACACATCCTGTTTAAAATCTGCAAAACCTGGCACTCCCTCTGTTGTACTGGATAAAACACTTGTGAAACAGAGGCAGCCAGTTGGGAGTACTAGACAGAAGGTCTTTGGCAGAACTTAGTTAATGAATCTAGGCCATGGCATCCAGTGAAGCACTTGGAGCACCTAAAGAATAGCAAGGAGTTAAACTCTACAAGTTATTATGGGCTGCTTTCCAAAAAGCGTGACTTGCAATACTTGAGCATGCAAGCCAGATTTCATTTCTGGCTCCATCTCACAATACTGTAATAGTTTAATTCAGTTGAACTAGAGATTCTCGTTTACAAAAAAAACCCAAGAGCTAGAACAATATAAGTGTTTCATTAACTGCAGCAAAATTAATTAGTAATTGATGAGAGAAAGGAAAATCAATAACATCCTGCAGCAATTCTGCATCTGTGTTGGCTTCTTGCAAATTCTGCTGGGTGCTGAAAACCCCTCAATGACAGAAGATGCCTTTTTTTGTTGTTGTTAATGATGTATTATATACTACAATGTTTTTTATTACCTTTATCTAAAAGTATGTGTTAAGTCTAGTGTGATGTGTAAGTGTGACCAGAAAACAAAGTTTTCCTTAACTTTCTCTATGAGTACTTTGCAGGCTGAAAGTACCAAATCTAACATTCGCTAGTGTAAACATATTGTGAGATAAAAACTAAATGTTATCTCTCATGTCTGAAAAATCATTTTAAACATCAGAATCAGATTTCTTTAATAAATAAAGAAAAATTGGAAATTACATTCAAAACAAATTGCAAACTATATCTAAAGTAGATATCATCCTGGTACCTTTAGGAAAAACAAAGCTTGAGACTCTGAGGGATTCCAGTCAGAACAGAAAGACAGACATCTCTGTGTGTACCTGTGCACATGCATGGAACAGATCTGTACTCTTGTTCATATGGCCTAAAGCTCCTGAC